>JAPMOR010024828.1:10502-34569 GCA_026543865.1 Argiope aurantia | reverse complement strand
CCTTATGCAAGCGGTGAAATGATCTGACGCCTGACATAGAATAGAACAACATTAAATGTTAGATGACCTGTGTAGCTATATTTGCCATGTAACTGGCGCCATGCGATTTGATTCCATTATTGTTATGTATTCTTTGAGAAACAATGTATTTGATGTAACTCATGATTAAAAAGTATCGTAATGACATCTTTTTGCATAGATTATGTTGACTCTATGAAAATACATCGAGGCGAATATTTATTCTTGGCCAATGAATGAATGAATGTATAAGGACATATCTTTACAAATATTCATGTAATTTTGAACGAAACGTATCGACACTTTGATGATATATCGAAATCACAGCTGGACAACACTCATTTGACATGATAGCATTACATTTAGTGTTATAGAAAAAAATCAATAAATTTTTTATTCAGGAAAAGGACATTGTAAGTAGAAAACAAAACAAAACAGAACAAAAAACGTAGATATTTTGAAAATTATTTCATAGAAGAGCAAATGACTCTTTTTTGTTTTTAATATGTAGCAATTTTTTTAAAGAATAATCTGTAGCATGTTCAAAAGTTTTCATTATGGAAATTTTGATATGAAACGCGCAATTCTCTAATTAATCAAAACGAATATGGAGATAAGAACAAATTTAAACAAGATATACGCAGTCAGTTCCTCACAGCAGAGAAACTAAATAGTGACAAAAGGTTTTAAAACAATTAAAGAAATCGTATACAGAATGTTTGAGGGTCCACATGATTTAAAGATACATAATCTAAAGTTGTCATATTATTTACAATGTACATTGATCGGATATCCGTTTGGTATAGTTTTGTAAATAGATTGAAAGATATTATATATTTTTAAAAAAATATCACGAACAATGAAAAGTGGAAACAATTCAACAACAATGTCCAAAAGACATTGTAATTGAACCAAGAGAAAGTATTCTAAACCAGGAATGAGAACAAAAATCGAAACAACATCATTTGAAACTGGCCCATCATCAAGTCCTTTGTCTTGGCTATATTCGACTTGATATTATATATTTATATATTATTGATATTATTATATATTATATTATATATTATTGATATTATTATATATTATTGATATTATTATATATTTATATATTATATACTTGATTATTATTATTTATTATTATTAAACTTGATGTTATACATTTAGATTCCTCTGTTATCAGCAAAACAAAAAAAGATTGAGGCATGCAATTGAAAAAAAAATTATATATATGCAATCGGCTCAATCAACAAAATAAACAACATTCCATCCTAAGGATGACACGATAGATTCAGTAAAAATGCTAAATTCACGCCAAAGATTAATATGTCATAGCTATTGTACGCCATTTATGCAAGGAATTTTCTAGGATAAACTTTTTATTAGAGAGTATGAAAGAGAGTTTTGGGTGGACTAATTTCGGCAAGTTATATTTAGGTTTTCCGAAGGCTATTTTTTTTTATAATTCTTTCCCATTCTTAATTTATCTTCCCATCACCTACATGTTGGGAATCACCGCTGGAAGCAATTAATTACACAGTATTCTGTTCTAACAGAGTTAATTTGAATCTTGCCGACAAAGTCGATTACATTCATTTGAAATTTTTAATTAATTAATGATAGTACTTATCTTTGAAAGACAACCATTATCTTAAACTTCCGACAGAGAGACTTCTATAAATTTCCTAGTCCAGACGTTTGATTGCCATTTCTTTCTTTCTTTTCTTTTCATGTCTCAGAATGTTACCTGTCATGCATCTTACTAATTAGTCATCATTCTAAAAATTATTCGTATGTTGTCAACTAAAGAAAATGGTTGTTGAAATTTTTTTTCTCTCTTTTGGCACATTTACTGCAACAACAGTAAAGAATAAACAGTCAAAGACAAGAACAACAGTCAAAGACATTTTTATCGCTTACTAATTAAAGGAAGGCACTCGGTCCAGGCCCAGAGGATGCGCGTCTGCCCCGTGATCTGGGTGACCGGGAATCGAATCGTGGTTCGGGCATAGTTGTTTTTTAGCCTGTGAGGTGTGTGAAAGAGCCCCTCCCCCCTGTAAAAAGGAGTAGTGCTAGCGAGTTTGTGAGTGCCATCTTCATATGATCTAAAGTCAGACTTCCGTCCTCGGGTGCTCAGGGGTCCTTACCTTTCCTGTCGATTCATACACAGTTAATTTTTAAAAATTTCTTTAAAAGTTATCGAGACTATTGTGTTATCAAGCGTTAGTAGGAAAAGCTTTAATATGAATAATATTCATCAAAAGATTCAACACAGTTTTGGATTGGTCTTCTTGAAGGTGAAAGAACTTACAGAGCTTCGGAAAGGGGGGGGGGAGGAGTGGTCTCTTTTCTGGGTTTTTTTTACTGTTAGTGTCTTCATGCTGTTTGACAATATCGTTTCGATTCATCCGTGCATGACAAATTATTCCTTCATCAATTTTTTAATTGTCTGCTTATTTAGGATAATGTTGATCCAAGCCTCTTAATCTTCTGTAGTGCAGTCAGCTAAATTTTCAATAAATCAGAACCATCTTCTTGATTGTACATGCTGAACAACCTGCACACTATAATTTATCACTATAAGCTATTGTTGATCACAAATAACCACTTTCTAGTCTACTATCTAATAAAGTTGTTATTCCAGAGAACGCCTTGCATACAATAGTTGTGAAAAACCTTTAGGCGTGAATTTAGCATTTTTACTGAATCTGTCGTATTATCCTTAGATAGTTTGTTTGGCGATTATTCCCTGGTATGCGTTTAATAGTATTGGTAAAACAAATTTGTGTTTCAGACAAATTTTTCCGGGCGATTGATATAAAAATATCACAGAGCTACACTTGTAGTCACAAAATCACATATCAAATTTCATACGGGGCCGCGGTGGCCTGGTGGTAAGGTCTCGGCTTCGGAACCGGAGGGTTTCAGGTTCGAGACCTGATTCTACCGAAGAACCGTCGTGTAAGGGGGTCTGTTGCACGTTAAATCCGTCCTGATCAACCGTCCTCCCGCTGGTGTGGAGTGGGGGGAGGGTGCTGCCAGCTCAGGTGTCGTCCTCGTCATCTGACCGCGGTTCAAAATTACGAGGACCGTCCCAAAATAGCCCTAGTGTTGCTTCAAACGGGGCGCTAATATAACTAAACCTATAAAATTTCATACATGAGTGCATTTTTGAGTTATTCCTTATAGAGCGACAGAAGATCAAGCCGTTTAAATTTTGGCACAAAATTTGATAGACGTTTACATTATAGATGTTAAATCAGTGTGCCAAATTTTATCTATTTAACTCTCTTCATTTTGTAGTTATTCGAACAACCAGACTGACAGACTTCCCTCAACGGATTTTGCTCAAAATTTGATAGAAATCTACAAATTTGATCTGAAAACAGTATACCAAATTTCATCCGTCTAGTGCAAAACATTTTTGACATATTTTTGTCACAGACAGACAGATGGACCTTCACCAAAAATATGCTTTTCGAACTCAGGCAGGTCTAAAAGCGTGAAAATTCGCTAAAATCTCAAGTTCGAATTTTTTGACGATTACTATATTTTATCTATATTTCGTCTACGAGAAAGTAAACATGGTTTATTTTCTATGGATTTAGAAGTAGGAAATCTGTTCCTCACTATTTTGGTTAGTGCAATTGTTTTATTGTTTTAACGTGTTCACTGGTAGCGTTAACCACTGTAATACTCAATATTTATTACTGCTCTTCTATGTTAATAAATTAGTCCATTTTTTAATGTCAATAATTTTAATTTTTTATTAAATTGGGAGATTGATAAGTAGGAAAAATTGCTGTCCTTAATTATTAGATACACGAAAGAATAAAAGATAAATTATGAAAGCATTTTAACTTTATATCGAAATTTTTTTTATCGACAATCGAAATGAAGATTCTCTTTTCATCGCAAATTAATTTATTTGAATAATTTAATTATATAATATATATCTGTTCATATTAATGGTCTTAATATATAATATATTAATTTGTGATTTATGAGCTTTCAAGTAAAATATAATAAGTAGAGGGACGAGGTTCTTTATAATTTCTTTATGGGGTAAATGAAAATAATAGACGAATTTCAGGAACATTTATTTAACTATTTTCTAAGTTCCACATTTCATAAGACAAAACAAAGACGAACACGAAAATCCCGACACTCCCTTAGAATACAATCTGATAATGATTCCCAAGAAGGATCATAAAAAATATACCTTGATGTTAATATGGTAACGCCATTTGTGGTATCAAAAGAGAAGGTAGCAAAGTTATGTAACCGCTACTGTTTTATATTTCAGGGATTTTATTTTTTTTACATCTTAGATATTTATATGGAAAAAAATAATAAGAATAAAACCTTGCAATGAAATATTTCATCGAAAAACATTTATGCTTCCTTCATTTCCTTCGCATTTATCATTAATTAATACTTTATATTTTTTCATAAGATTTTGAGATCGCATTTCATTTTTGGACTAAAAATAGAATCCGAAACTCCCCATATAATTGTATTCACCTCCCCCTCCCCCGAAAATCAACTTACAAGCGCACACACAAAAAAATGTCTCGTTAATAATTTATTTTTTCTTTTGCAACTATTAAAAAGATTGCCGAAGAAATAAGTAATTTATTTGTAACTAAGTTTAATTGTCATCTTATAGGAGGTTATTAGAAACCGAATTTCGAGAAATGAAAAATTTTAAAAGGTTTCACTAACAATGTGTATTTATAATCGCAACCAAATAGATAAGTTTGAAAACCGTTGGAAAGGGGCATTTAGAAAAATTCTAGTAAAAAAGTAACTACTAGATATATTGTAGTATTAGATGTTGTAGAAAATAACCATGTGTTGTGTTGTCAATAAATGTACTTCCGAAAAATCTAATTTCTTATCTAATTTCCTAATTAAAACTATTTTAGTAAAATATTTTTGATTCACCGTCAATACAAACAACAACAAATAACAGTGTCTTTCTTCTGCGATCAAAAATGACAGAGTTATTAAGCTTTGAAAATCTCTATCTTAGGACTAATGAAGAATCGCACCATGACTAGAAGCGATGCAAGTCCTATCTTTCTAGAGGTCGTCGTTCGTCTAAAATTGTCTTAAATGGTGATATTCGAATTCTCATAAGGCCGCGGTGGCCTGGTGGTAAGGTCTCGACTTCGGAACCGGAGGGTTTCAGGTTCGAGACCCGATTCCACCAAAGAGCCGTCGTGTAAGGGGGTCTGTTGCACGTTAAATCCGTCCTGACCAAACGTCCTCCCGCTGGTGTGGAGAGGGGGGTGCCAGCTCAGGTGTCGTCCTCGTCATCTGACCGCGGTTCAAAATTACGAGGTCCGTCCCAAAATAGCCCAAGTGTTGCTTCAAACGGGATGTTAATATAACTAAACCAAACCGAATTCTCATAACTCGGTCAGTTTTAGTCATAGAATAGTAGAACCTTTTTTTTATGTTAAATGTTAGTATTTCAAAAATATTTCATTTAATATAATTTGGGCAAGAGAGAGCTATATAAAATTTTTGCTGGTATTTATTTTTCTGAATACATATATTGTCTCAAATAATCTATGCTATTAATAAAAATGAACTGTGTATGTGTGTTGGAGCATGATGTAATATATATATTTCAATGTTCAGTTTCAAACTTGGCGCATATTGGCGACCACTATAAAATATAGTAAAGCATTTTTTTTGTGGTTTTTTTTTTTCAATTGGAAGAAAAATGTTAAAAATAGGACAGTTATACCTATATATAGTGGTTTGGAAATTAGTTTCACGAGCACAATTAGAATGGTATCCTATACATATCAATATCACCATATTTTTGAACATGTGAATAGTACTTAAAGAAGGAAGAACTCATTTATAATATATAACCGCCATACGATCATGGAAGCTCCTCATTTCAAAATCACAGGGGATTGGTTTATTCCAACGTATAAGCGAGGATCATAAAAATGAATTTTAATGTAGTTCTCACGCTAAGAAAATTGAGTCGAATATGACAATGCTGTCTTTTGCGCTGGGGTATTGAACAACAACAGGGAGGAGGGGGCACAATGAAGGTCTTTGGGGAAGGCTACAGCTGTTGCGCGGAGTAACAAAGCGATAGTTTTGTATAGATGTGATAAATAGATTCTATAAATATGGGAGGGGTGTGCATCTTTAAAGCCATCTTTTCAGTTCAGGTAAAGTAAGAAAATATTTATAATAAGAATAAAAATAAAAATTGATAAAAGAAATGGAATGCAGCAGATCTCAGCTTTAAAAAATGCAGATAAGAAATTAATCCGCTTATGAAAATCAGTACAATGAGTACTGATTCATCACAAGACTCTGAGATGTAACATGGTATGAGAAAAATGCTATAACCTTCAAAGACGATGATATGATTATCTTAACTTTAAACTGGGTCGCTGCTGATCCTGAGAATAAACAATCAATGATGCTAATTAGGAGGAAAGGGGATTTTTAACTAATTAGAAAAATAATTGGCAGTAAATTGTTTATTCTTAAACTTGTTTAATATTTATAAATTACTGTAATGTTCTTAATTCTTAAATTTGTGTAATTGTTTATTCTTATTATTAATAGCTCCATTAGTTTTCCTTTAAGTAGATTCATCCGTTTTTTTCATCCATAATTTTCGCTTAATAAGACTTCAGGTGCATAATACGACAAAAGTTAATGCCATTAATATTAAAATTAATTCTTTTTTCAATATGAAGTATTGACTAACAAGCCAAATTTGAAACAATTATATGCAATTCAAATTCTGGATTTTTTAAATCTAAGCAAAGGATCAAATTTAGACTTTATTTTCTAATCTGAGAAATACGATCTCTTAATTGAAAAAAAAAATGTATATTAATCTAATTTTAAACATATCAATATGAAATTCCATTCTGCTATAGTTGTGACATGGCAAACATGGATAATAGAATTTTAAGAATAATTCTGAAAGTGAGCTAAAAGTTACACAAATTTTTATTGTAATAGAGAGCCTACTAGCATCTCTACAAGCAATTTTTGTAAGCAATTAGAGCACACAATTAAGATGTAATAAATAGTATATTACAAGACTTATCGTAAAAACTCTGTTTTCTGTCAGTCAATGACAATTTTTAACAAAAAAAAAAAAAAAAAGAAAGAAACAGAAGAAGAAAAAAAAAATATATCTGTCAATTTTTTTCTCACTTTATGACAGCTTACTTATTTTTAAGTCTTATGCATTTCATGTGTATATGAGTTTGTGTGTGTGCGCGTGCGTTAAAAGA
The DNA here is from genome assembly GCA_026543865.1 of Argiope aurantia. Lineage (NCBI taxonomy): Eukaryota > Metazoa > Arthropoda > Arachnida > Araneae > Araneidae > Argiope > Argiope aurantia. The sequence continues at coordinate 27,265 of JAPMOR010024828.1, read as the reverse complement.
TTTATAGGTACCTTGAGATATAAGTTCTTTTAACAATATTTTGCAATTAAAAACCAAGATTAATTCAGAATTTACTGTCACCTTGTTGGCTGGAAAACAAATACATATTTATTATTAGAACCTTTCTGATGTGCATCGATTTAACCCAAATTAACACCAGTGATTTGGTTTGGTTTTGGTTATATTAACGTCCCGTTTTGAAGCAACACTAGGGCTATTTTGGGACGGACCTCGTAATTTTGAACCACGGTCAGATGACGAGGACGACACCTGAGCTGGCACCCCCCTCTCCACACCACACCACACCAGCGGGAGGACGTTTGGTCATGACGGATTTAACGTGCAACTGACCCCCTTACGCGACGGTTCTTCGGTGGAATCGGGTCACGAACCTGAAACCCTCCGGTTCCGAAGCCGAGACCTTACCACCAGGCCACCGCGGCCCCTTAACACCAGTGAAGCATACATGTATAAATAGAGCAATGGTAAAGATCATTACAGGTTCGAGTCCCGATTCCACCGAAGAACCGTCGTGTAAGGGGCTCTGTTGCACGTTAAATCCGTCCTGACCAAACGTCCTCCCGCTGGTGTGGTGTGGTGTGGAGAGGAGGGTGCCAGCTCAGGTGTCGTCCTCGTCATCTGACCGCGGTTCAAAATTACGAGGTCCGTCCCAAAATAGCCCAAGTGTTGCTTCAAACTGGACGTTAATATAACTAAACCTAAACTAATGGTAAAGATCATTAAAAATGGATTAGATTTTTTATTATAAATTTTATATATATTATGAATAATATTTTAAAGTTTAATTGATTTTCATGATTGCTGCTGTCAGTTCTTTCATTAGGCATATGGCAAAAATTTACAACGAAAATTTAAGATAATATAGTTAAATAAATTATTATAATTATTTTTTAAAATTATAAAATAAAATTTTTTAATTATGTGATTTAATAGAGGAAAAAAGCCGAAAAAAATTCATTTTCTTTGTGAAAGTAATACTGAATCATAATTCATATCATCAAATTTATATATCAGATCATAATTTATATTATCAAATATGTCTTCTACATTCTAAGATAAGCAAAACAATTTACATGAAGGGGGGAAAACACATCACATTATCACACTTATTTCAATTATATTTGCAATGCTTTCTACTAATACTGAAAATTTTAAAATGTTTATGAAATCCGGAGTTAATTTTTTTCATTTAATTAAATATCTACCTTGCACTTTTTAAAACAGCAGTTATACTATTGTATACGGATGAGTAAAAGGAATCTAGAAATAATAATTATTAACTGAAATAATTTAATTCAAAATCCAAATTACTTTATTAAATTTTCTATTTATAAACTTTCTACTGCGAGCAAATGAAAAAATAATGAACAAACTATTAAATTTAAAAATATTATTACGACTTATTTTCAAAAAAGGCAAATTAAATTTTACAAATGTATATCACGTTGACATCCAAAGTCAGCATAGCCGCAGGGCATCGGAGCATATGAAACATTTTTATTCAAGCTCTCTAAGCCTTGACCCCAACAATGCCCACCTCTAAATCAAAACCACAAACATTGTCGGAATTTTTAATTTTCTTTCCATAGCTGAAGGGAAAATTTTCGCTCCAAGTAAAAAAAAAAAAAACGGAAGTCAATGGCACAAACGAAGTAACCAGCTCTTAACCATAATGAACAGTTTGGCAAAGAAAGGTTTGTCGCCAAGCCGATCTCTATCAACCATGCCTCTTGGAAATACAATGTCGAGATCTCTCTCACGCTCCCGCCAAATACTTCCAGCCAATCCGAGCCCGTTTCTTACTTGGGGCAGACCTGTCAAGCATTTCGAGTATGCTTTCTACCTGCTTTTTTTATATTTTGATTATCCCTCAACTTTGCCCTGCGCCATTGTTCAAGAGGTAGACGTACCATTTACCTCACGATGGATTGGTTGTGACTCATGCCAGACGTAGCAGTCTAATCATAGAGGTGTATCCAAGAAATAGTTTTCGGAGGGTGGTTGGGTAGGTACAGACCCCACAATGACACTATTAATAACAATGCCTTTTTTTAAAAAAAATGTGTCACATTGCATCTGAATTTGGATAGAATAAACTTAAATCTCACATGAAAAAGATCATCATATTTACTTTTATTCCCATGCTGCTCAAAAATAAGCATAATAACTAATAAATATGATAATAAATTAACTTGGTTTGATTGTTACAAGTAAAATAGAACAGAGAAGTCACAAAATATTTTAACCCTACAATACAGAGCAATGCATGTCTATGTTGTTTGCTTTTTCGCTTTTTTAATAAGGAACAATTTAATAATCTTGCATACTTTTAATATAATTTATTCTCCATTATTTTGTTTTATAAAAATGCTCAATATTATTTTTGAAAAACATTTTAGTTAGTTATTATTAAAAATTTAAATTTCCTAATTTCTATTAAGTTTAAAACTATTTTTCAAGTATTACATTCACGAATTATTATTGCATTTATTATATTCATTTACTCAATTGATACAAATTGCGGTTGAAAAATGAAATTTAAAATAAAAAATGCAATATCGAAGTAAATTTATTTAAAAATATATATATATATGATTTTTGTAAGTACTTTTTAGCTTATGAGAAAAAGAATTTAGAATTCTCTATTATGATTGCTGTCTACCATACTTCAATTAAAAAACGAGATTGTATGTTACTGGATAGTAACTAAAACATTATTAAGAGCTACCACATTGTTGTAAGTACTTTTTAGCTTATGAGAAAAAGAATTTAGAATTCTCGATTATGTCTACCATACTTCAATTAAAAAACGAGATTGTATGTTACTGGATAGTAACTAAAACATTATTAAGAGTTACCACATTGTCTTGAAGATTACTAGAAACAGAAAAAGGCTATTTAGATATTTGGAAAGATAATTTCTTTCTTTTTGTCTAATTTTTTTCTCCTATACAAAAAAAAAAAGTATTGCAATCTCAAAAATAAATAAATAAATAAATAAATTTTTAAAAACCGAAGTCGAGATTTTGTCAAATTGCTATGCCTCAAGCCTCCTGATTCCGAAAAATACATTTTTAAAAATATATCTGTCTTTCTGTGAATACGATTGCAGAAAAATACTTTTAGCTAAACGAATGAAATTTAGCATGTAGTCTTTCTTAACTAAAGTTTGTTAATCTTATAAAACTTTGAACGAAATCCGTTCTCAAGAAGTTTTGGTTGTCTGTCTGTCCTAGTACAAGTGAGCACGGTAACTTGACACGCAAATAAATAAATCAGCAAACTTCAGTATACAATTTTAGATTCGAAAGTTTAAATCTGTATCGAATCCTAAACGAAATCTTCGAGGGCCGCGTATTGTTCTGTATAATCGCATACATTTAGACGTCACAACTAAAAGACGCAACGATTTAGATAAACGAAATTAGATATGCGATTTTATTACTAAAAATGCAGTTCTGTTTCAAATTTTGGTTTCAATCGACCAACGAAAAGTCATCGTACAAGCATAGTCTGTTTTCTTCATTATATTACGAAGCACAAAACGCTCATCTGCAGGATGCTTAAATTAAAACTGAGCATTTGTGACATTTACATTCATGTCCGAGGTCCACAATTTTTACGCTGGCGGAGGGATAACGCTTTTATTAGTGGCATACTAAAAAAATTCGGGGAGAAGACTGATGCTAGATGATTTTTATAATTCAACATTGAAAAATATCTAATCAATATAATCAAAATCAATATAATTTATGGATTATTCTATTGTTTATTATGAAACGATATATTATAAACCTCCTCTAACCACGTCAAGATATTTTAACAGAAATGCAGCAGCTTTAACGCTGGAATGTAACATTATTCTAAGATATAGAAAATGAAATAATTAAGCATGCGAAGTGAAAATCTGGAAGACACTATCAGAATAACCTCTATAATAATAAAGCAAAAAAAAAAAAGTAGTCGCATCTGTGGCTGCGATAACTTTCATATGCGATTCGTATGAAAACTCTACTTGCATTTGAACGAGATTGATATAAAAAAAAATTATGCGATACGTTTACTGTATCTCTTGATCAATGTTTTTTTTTTGCCATTTATTTCAATATGTCAGTTTAATTAACGAAATATCCTTGAACTGTATTTTATACAGACATTTTAATTGATATTTGCCTTTTTAAAAGTATTTAATTTCAATGTAATAAATTGAAAGGTCATTTTAAATATATATGTATATGTGTATATAGAGAGAGGTAAAAACTTTTTCCGATCAGTTTTTATTTTTCAAATTTTAATTAGTTAAAATAAAGCTAAATTTCAGGGTTTTTTCACGATAACTTCCAATAATATTATTGCATAAAAATGAATTTCACACCATTTTAAATGGCAAAAAAATTATCTTTTTAATGACACCAATTTAATACTCACGCAAAATTTTCCTAAATTTTGGCTTTTTTTTTTTTGCATAATATCCAATAATAATTATTTAATGTTGTCCTGAAATTCAAACTATATACATTGTTTTATAAAAAAACATTTTACTGTCTGATTTTCTTACATTATTGAAAACTAAAGACGGATTATTTTTAATACTTGTGTAGTTTACAAGTGAGTTAAAAGTGAAGATAAAACACTGAGAAAATTAGAAGATACATGAACCAGAATTTTGCGATTTTAATAGCGTTATAATGTTATGGAAACTAGTCTCCATTAAAAACGTTCATCTATACTTATAATAAAGCTCAATGTGTGTGTGTGTGTGTGTGTGTGTGTATGTTGGCGCTCTACAGGCCAGACCGTTTGACCTACAGCTACCAAATTTGGCACGTATATACTTTAGAGGTCGGAAATGTGCACCTGGGAGTTATTTTTTCGAATTTTTAATTAGAATTTTATTTATTTAAAAATTAAGCGAAATTTTGGCGTGTTTCTGCTATAACTTCCGAAAATATTACCGCATAAAAAAGATTTTTACATCAAGTTAAGGATCAAAAATTTATCTTTTAAATGATACCAATGCTTTAACTTTAAAATTAAATTTCTATTTTTAATGAATTTTTAATTAAATTTTTTAACTATATTCTTCAACAATTTTTTTCGTACAAAATAAAAATAAAATTTAAGCTGCTCGAGCACGTTTCGCATTCATGGGAAAAAATTAGCTTTTTTCAAAGTGTTGCCATCACATTGATTAAAGCACCAATTAAAAATAAATTAAATCTTTTTGGAAATGAAATCTGCAAAAATATAATTTTCGGCACGTGTCTGTAGGAAATGAAACAAATATGAAATATTATTTTTTCTAAAAAATAAATTCAAGAAAAATTATTTTATGATCTTTTACACTCTCTATATTAATCCAATAAATCAGTTTTATTTTAAGGCAAGTTTTGTTTAATATGAACAGGATATCCATTCAAATCAGCGCCACACAGCTAATTTGTAAACCTTTAGTTAGACACAGATCTGCTAAAATGGTCTAAATGGAAAATTATTATATTTTATGTAACTTGATTCAATAAATGCTCTAAGAAGTAACGAATTTTTGATTTTACATTTTCTGCTGTGGAAATCACGATTAACAAAATGTTCTTGAAACACTAATATTTTAAATAAAAAGAGTTAATTTCCAATCAACTAAATGAATCACTTAAACTGACTGATTTATGAAAATTTAAATATCACTATTCAATAAAAAAAAGGATAATTTTAGATTTTCCATCGATCGTTTCAAAGAAAATCAGCACACAGATTTCTCAAGATTAATTGGCCTAAGATTATGAAAATGTTGAGTTTTTCTAAATTTTTAACATTCAAAACTTCATAAATAAGTCTTAGCTGATCGTGGAAAATAGAAACATTCATTCATTTATTTAAAATTTGGTGTGTCCAGAATATTTCTCAGAATATGATACCTTACTGCATTAAATTTAGACTTCATAATTTTTGAAATATATTTATAGTCCGGAACAAAATATTATTATTGATTTCATTTCAATTCTTTTGAAAGGAAAACTAAAAACTAAATTTTATGCTGAATCTGAGAAATTTTCGTTGAATTTTTCTTTGAGATATTACATAAATTATGAAAGATATTTTGTAGTTCACATAAGACTTAAATACCGAGCGATTCTGTTTGCAATACTTATATTCAATAATAATAATAATAAATAAATAACAATAAGGATGATAAATAAAATAAAACGCTTAGTTTTATTAAAAAATATCTTTATATTAATTGCAATTTCATCATTTCCACTTTAAATTAAAGTTGGTGTTTTACCGGAAATGACAACAAATTAGCAAAATATATATAGTAAATTGAACGAAACGATCTAAACAACAGTACAAGTTTGGTATGACTATCAAAATTGGAAGATTAAAAATGTTTTATTTGAGAATCTATGTATTAAGAGACCAGTTACTTAAAATATTTAATTGAAAATTGTAGCGAGCGGTAATACTGGCGAACCGGCTGGTCGCCAGAGGCGGCTAGTATACACAATAAAAAGAACTTAAGAGGATTAAAGTAATATGCTTTTAATGTTCGATAATTTGGCTGAATCATGGACATAAAATTATATGTAAATGATTTTCTGAAATTCAAAATAACCAATATCCCCGACGTGCCAGCCTGTCGCCAAATTACTAGTATAAGAAGCAAGATTAACTATTTGTCAAAAGTTGCTAATTAATTGTAAGATATTTTTATATTACAAATGATAATAGACATTTTAAAATTCTTAAATTCCATACATAAAAATAAAGATAACAATTGAATATATGTTATGGTACATCACTCATTCGTTATAAAGAAATTTGATCTTTTGAAGTAACAAAATGCTATAATTGCGACAAAAAGGCTCTAAAATCCTTGTTTCTAAAACCAATAACTTTATCACTTGTTAAGAATCATTAAAAATTATTTATAATTATTATCACATATAATATTAAATTAGCTCAATTCTAACTCCTCTTCTCGAATAAGAAACACTTTCAGTTTGTTTTATTGGGTAGAACTCGCACTCCATCTTTCTGTGTATTCATTTTTCCCCCTTCAAATTAATTCCCCTATATAGCTGGGTGTTCCAATAAAGCATAAACTGGTGAAAATAAGAAACTATTGCGTTTTTCTATTTATCTATGATTTTAGATTTGTATGATTTATGATCATTTTTTTAAATACATTTATATATTAAAATGTCTCCTATCAGTTTTGAATAAACCCGAAGCCAGAAGAAATTGAAAGCCATTCATCTTAAACCCCTTCCCCCCCCTTTTTTTTTCTACACCTTAAAAGGTCTTAGAATTTTCCCTGTAATAACATCTTTTATCTTAGAAGAATTTTCCGTGGTTCAAAAGTTAGAAATTAAATATTAATAACAAGAAATCGTAGTTAATAATGAGAAAAAGATGTATGTAAGTAGTTGGGCAAAAAAATTTTACTCAACTGCATATGAACTTCAGAAAAATTTACTCAAATGCATATGAACTTCAAATACATCCAAGTACGCTGCTGCATAATTTAAAAAGCTTCGATTTAAATCATAGCCACATCAGCGCTTTCTTTTTTTGTGACATCTTTTTGAGCCGATGAAAAAACTTTGTTGACTTAGAAAATAAATAAAAGCGAGAAGTGTTATAATAATGATAAACAAAAAAGTTCGTTTAAAAATTATTCAGAATTCTTATTTCTCTAAATGTTGACCCCCCGGAGGGCACCTCGTAATTGAGGATGAGAAGCTTCCGGCATGGTGGTTGGTTCTCACCACCCTGGAGGGTATACGAAAAATTGGGGGGTCTGGCTGCTTTCATCAATGGCGGGAGGGAGGGGTGCCTTAGGGAAAAATTACACCGTGGTCGGCGATGGCCTTTAGGACTCAACCACAATTCCCGCCAGTGTTACCGTATCAGCGGTCCCGTCATTCAGTTTTCTTTTTTCAGTGTGCCTTTGAGAAGGGCCGGAGAGTCAATGATATGATTTCCCTAAATGTTGTGGAATCTGAAATTTTTTTGAAATTTTTGCAGCCTCATTTAAAGTTATGACCCACAATTCAAGAAATCCCAATAAAAATCCTGCAGATAAAAAGACGAAAAAAAGAATGCACTTTACTAATGTTGCTCATAGCATATACCTTAAGACACAATTTTGCAATTTTATACGCTACGCTACATAATAAATAAAATCATTAAGAACAGAAAGGAAATAGGGAATTATTTTATTACAAATAAATAAAACGATGTAATGGTTATAAAAACTATGTATCGCTCAATACTCCTGGATGGAGAGAGAAAAAAAAAAAAAAGAGCTACACGCGTGTGTTCAGAAAACATATTACGCAGGTTATTTATTCCATTACATATTTCTAAACGATCCCTACTTCTTTTTTGTCACGACACGGAAATGCAATGCGTTTAAGTTGTTCCACTTTCAGGAGAATGGGTTTTTGTTAAGACATCTACTTTCTCCACAGGTATCCATCTACAAGACGCGTGTTCAGCTGAATATCCGCGATTCCCCATGAAAGACAAGCTTTGTAGCGATATTTTGTGTCTGCGTCATGTTTCAATTTGAATATACGCCCTCCTACATCTTTCAATTATCCTGGATCATAACTCATACATGAACTTTGACAAAACAACTTGATAAAGTTTGGTGGGACATTAAACTGGCGATTTTGCAACAGAGTTAAGTTAAGTAGAAAGTCATCTTTCTATTACAACATCGTTATTCTAATAAAAAAAAGTTTTCAAAATTCCATGAGTAAAGCTTTAAAGGAAATAGAAAGTATAAAAACGAGTCGGAAGCAAATATCACCTAATATTTTATTTGGCGTTTGGCGATATTTTATATCTGAAAGATACTCGCACGTTCAGTTTCCCTTCAAAGTGTCCAACACTAAAAGTTATGCTCGTTTTGAAATAGAATCGCTATGATCTGCGAATTCTTTTGAAAATATTCTGATATTATCAGCAGGGGTATGAAAAAGGAAGTATAAATCAGCTGAAGTGGTCTCCCTAAAACTTTCTCGCATGCTCTCCCATAAATATGTTATCTCAGAAAACACCTTGCATGACATTGACATACAATAAATACGCAATATTAATCTTCGGCTTGAATTCAACATTTTTACTGAATCTAACAAGTGATCCTTGGCGAATTTTTTGTGGCGATTAATTTCTGGCATCGATTAATGGTATCCGAAAATAAAATTTGTTTTTCATCGACTGAAATCAATATTTGATGCAGAATTACAATTATAGTCACGAAATCACATATCAGATTTCATATATTTAAGTCATTAAAGGAGTTTGTTTTTTGAGATATCTCGTTTGCATGCTTCTAAAAACACAGACTAACAGATAGACAATTCCTTGTTGGATGTGACTCAAAAGTTGGCTGCTCAAAATATTTTTGTAAAATTTTGTGCACCGAATTTTATATATCTAGTTCTCTTCATTTTATATTTATCTTGTTAATTTATATTCAAACAGCCGGACAGACAAATTTCATAAGAACGGATTTTGTTTAAGAATTGGCAGAAATCTGCAAATTTGGTGTAAAGACCGTACACCAAATTTCATACGTCTAGCTCAAAATGTTTTTGAGTTATCTCTGCCTCAGACAGACAAATATAATGCCAAAAATGTATTTTTCGAACTTTAGGAGGATTCATCAAAATATCGAGATTGGAATTTTTAACAATTACAGTAATTTTTCTATCTTTGTATACAAAAAAATAGAAAAAGGGAAATTCGAAATTCCAATTAGAAATCTTGTAGAATGATAATGTTACATTAAACAGCATTACCTATTTTCCTTCGGCTCTTTTGTTATTACAAAAAAGTTTTTGTTTTGTTCTCCGCCTTTTCTGAATCAAGTTCACAAATTTATAGCACGATGTTAAAATAATACAAAATGTGACATTTTTCAATTAAATTTCAATACTAGAGTGCTCAAGTTTTTTTTAAATTAAAGATAATTATTATGAAAGCAGTTTCAAAATTAACTGATTAATGGATATTTAGACAGCGATTGAATGCCAAAAAATCTGTAACATCAGCAATTACATAATAAGAATGGGGGGAAAACGCACCAAAATGAAATTGGTAGCACTGAAAATTTATTTTTTAAGGTTTAAAATTATGTAAAATAAAGGTGGGTTTACATTCGACCAGTTATTAGATTCCAATGAGTCACGCATGCGCAGAAAGAAGATTGCACATGCGCTGTGAAAGTGGACAATAGCAAGTTTTTGTCTCGATGGGACAAGTACTTGCTACTGTACGGTTTCTGCGCATGCGTGGTTTTTACTGGATGGTTTGTAGCTGGCTGAATGTAAACCCACCTTAAGCTCCGAAGTTATTGGAAGGAAAATGATTAAAATTTCGAGTAATTTTTAACTAATTAATCGATTTTGAATAGCCCTTTCTTAGCAAAATACTTACTATCCAAAAATTAATTACATGCCAAATACGGTAATTCCAGCTCTTGAACAGTCTGCACCGTCAGACGTTTTAAACGATTTTTTATTCACGCGTTATGTAATTTATATATAGTACACCAGACTGAAAAAAAATATTCTAAGGTTAAAAATGAAAACCAACCTAGACCTTCATATTTTTTTTCAGCATGTTTCGTAACCTCGCACGCTATTTAAACCGTGAGGGCCACTGCTGCTTTCCGCTTACATATTCAAATATTATATTTATATTGAACGCCTTCCTACTCTATTCAACATAAAAACGCGAGGAATGTAGTCGGTTTTCGAAGGGAGCTCTTTTGTTGTCATAAGCTCATCGAAAACTCTTTTGGTTTATACATATTTCATTTTCTTTCTGTGAACATAAGATATTGCGCATTATTATCGTTCACCAATTCTATGTAAAGCATTCACGGCCTATAATTCTATGTAAGGCATTCACGGTCTGTAATTATATGCTAGAGGAGTGTAATAATACCTTTGTTAGAGAGTTTGCAAGAAAGTTCTGGATAGACCATCTCCCCTGATTGGCGAACGAATTTTTTTTTTTTTCGCCAAGCCTTCACCCGCTTTTGAATTATAGTGTTCTTATAAGTATGAATAGAAAAATAAACAAATTGTCGGTCCTTTGGTGGATTTTGAGATACCTTGCTTATATCTATATTTATTCGTTTAAGGATTTGTTTTTCACTTATCATGTTCACGTAATACAGTCTTCATTATGGCGAATTTAATTTAAAATTCAATGTGCTTCTACATTTGTTTTCAGTGATCATATAACAGCTTTATAAAGTCTAACTTGTTCGGTTATTGAGTAGTCACTGTTGAGTACCGTGACACAGACGGGAATAATTCTAAAAATGTGTTTTTTTCTTTTTTTTCTTTCCCGAACGTAATTTAGAAGAATATTTCTCTTACTATTAAAATACTTTTTCTATATATTTATTTAGTATATAGGAGAGAAAAAAAAGCAGTAAATTTAGTTTTCTTAAAAATTAAAAAAGCATCTTGAATAAGATGTAGAAAAAAAAAATCGTCCTCCATTCAATTTTAAAAAGAAGAAAATAACTTTTCCAATTACCAAGGTCCGCTTTTAAACAGCCAATGGCAGCTCTGTTTTTAACCATTAATTAAATCTTCTCTGTTCCCAGCTTAAATACCAGAATCAGTTTATTAACTTGAAGTTTTCCTTTAACTTAATCTGATTTAAATAAATAAATTCATATTCTTTCCTTTTTTTACTAGTCATAATCTAAATTTGTTCTGTTCATCGAACGATATGAAAAAATTTGAATCTAATGTCGATGACTGGGACGTGTTAAAGGATAAAGACGAAATAAAAGATTTAAAAAATTCAAAAAACAATGAATTCAGAGCATCTCATAGGAAATAATAATGCATTTAAATTTCAAAACAGTGATTAGAAACAGGATATTTTTAGAATAAATATTATTTTAATTTTAATCTAGACTTAGATTGAAAAGTAAGTTGAATAAAATGACTCGACTTCTTAATTAGGTATAGTTTCTACCATATATATTTAGAAAAATATGATATTTAAGAGTAGGTTAAATTTTTAATGATAATTTTAATGATTACCAGACAAATTCTAGCAGTTTTCAGAAAATAAAAATATTATTTTCCAGAATTATAGAAGCAACGTATATAGACATAAGGCCAACTGTAAATCATACTTTATATTTTATAACTATAATCTAATAGCATATTGAGTCTCTGTTTTTTTTTTTTTTTTTTTAATATAAGATTTTTTAACCATCGTTGCCATTAGGATTTTGATGTAGAATTCTATAACTCAGGTAAAGGAATTTGAAGCATTTAACATTATCAGGAATTTTGGTTAAAGATTTTTTATAAAAAAAAACTGTTGGTACACTAATAAAAATATTTTTATTAGTGTTAATAAACTTTTTAGTTCAATCTGTTGAAAATATAATCATTAAATTTCTGTAATTTTTAGCTCAATTCTTAATTTATCATTGTAATATTAATTAGCTTTTTTTTTCATTCAATCTGTTGAAAATATAATCATTGAAATATTCTGACTTTCTGGTGTCAATTTCAACTTTTTATCCTATTTTTTAAAAACTTTCTAATAAATGCTCACATATTTTAAGAAATTAAAATAAACTAATACTGTATAGAATTTATTCATTTTTAGTTTTTGAAGTAAAAACTAAGTTGAATTTAGATTTAAGAAATCAAATCTATTTATCTTTGTTTTATGTATTATCTTTAAAAGATTTATTAATATTTTACTTTATATAGTTTATTCAAGACTAAAATTGCATATCATTTTAAAACACATACAACACATATTTTTGTATGACTTTTAGGTTAAAGAAATTTATTAATTTCTAATATTTTGAAAATCATTTTCTAAAAATTATCGTATCTTTAATGCAATTACAATGAAAACTTTTATTTGTTCTGTAAGGCAGGTGACTACGTTGAAGAGTCAATTTTTGTCTGAAATATTGAATGTTTTTTATGAAACATTCTTAATTTCTGAACAGTTTTCTTTATGGTTCCTGTTAAATTTTATTTTTGAGTTCATTCTTTGTGAGGTGCTTCCATTTTTATATTTACATATTTTGATTTCCTATGTTTTTTGCATATTTAAATTCTCTTTTCTGAAATTCTACATTTTGATCAAATCTTCATATGAAAAATCTTATGAATAAAAATTCTAATACTTAATTTTGTTCAAATTGCATATAATAATTTCTAGATCTATTTCGCAATTCCTGTACTACAGAATTAGCAATCTGTTCATCTAAAAGGAATCTCATAATATATTTTAACTTTTCATAATGGGAAATTGTCAATAATGGGAAATTGTCATTCAAAATCAATAGGAAGACAGTTTATTTTTTAACTCAGGAACTAGGTAATGTATTTCTTATCTGCACACTTTTGAATATATTTTTGAATGTAATATATAACAATATTGAATTGAACATATTATATATTAATGTTAAATTGAATAAATTATAATATAATATAGAACTGAATACATTATTAAAAGTTTTAATACATTATTAAGTTTTTAAACCACTTTTTATGCAACCCTCCCACACATAAAAATAAAACACCATTTTTTTTTCTATTTTTAAAATACATTTGACTTTTAACATATTTTTTTTTTTTACTTAACAGATGTTTTATCTATCTATTATACACAAGAATTCAAAATTATAAGTAACTCACAGTATTATTCAACAAATTAGAATCACTACAAATATTAACATGTTTTCTGTCTTAATCAGTACGAAAAAACGAAATAAAAACACGACACCTGACGATTAAACTACTTTCTATTCGACTAAACATCATCCATTTGCATTTGGTTTATTTTTAAATAGCTACGTAGGTTAGCAATTAGTCATTGCAGTTGCAATTTCCGTAGTCAATCGAAAACCAAAACAGAATTCGCTTTCAAGAAAGTAAGAGCATTTGTTGCTATCGGTAATTTCTATTCAGAAATCCCTATTCAAATGCCATGGAAAACAGTTTCTTTTAACGCTTCCTCTTTCTGTAGCTTTCCACTTTCCATTGTTCCGAGGCAATATGGCGTCAGCAGAAAATGGCGAGACCATTTTGTCAGCTTCTATTCTGACAAAAAATAATTGGATATGCATGAGCAAATCTTAAGAAAGTGAGAAGAACTTTATAGGTTGTTGTTTCTTCTCAGAAGTTTATTGCTGTTAACACCTCGTAAAGAAAAACAAGTCAATAATACAGTGGCTCCCAAAAGTGTTCGTACACCAACAAGAATCAATTAAAAACCTCAGTATTTACCATTATATATTCTTATTTTTACATGAAAAGTTTTTCATAGCATATTTTTACAGTTCTTAATAAAGCAGTGAAGAATAAATTTTAATTACGATGCAAATTATTTTTAAAAAAATGACAATAAATAAAATTGCACAAAAATAGGACACAAAACTGATCATACACTTTAAAAAAACATCACTAAATATGAAATTTTCTAAATTTTTATAAATGTTTAGTATTTAGTAGGATATCCGTTATTCTTTATAACAGCTTTTAAACGTTTGGGCATAGATTTAACTAAACGGTCGGTTACTTCTGCACATATCTTGTTCCATTCTTCGATCATTACTGCTTTCAGTTGAATTTTCGATTTAATGTCGTGACTTCGGATTCGCACCTCCAATTCTTTCCAAATATGTTCTATAGGGTTTAAATCCGGTTATTGAGCTGGTGTCTTAAGGGTTTGAAAGCAATGATAGAGGCAAAAAAGACGAACATTCATGGCCGTGTGCTTAGGATCGTTGTCTTGGTCATTCACAAAGTTGTTTAAAATGCCCGATTTTTGTGCTGACACTTTTAAATTATTATTGAGAATATTTATATAAACTCTATGATCCATTATACCATCAATGAATACTAAATTGCCTACTCCAGCCGCTGACATACACCCCCAAACCATGACACCTTCACCGCCATGTTTTGCTGTTCCAACTAAATTCTTGGGATTAAGTTCTTCGTTTTTTTTTTCCTCCATACAATGATTCTCCCATCCGACCCAAAGAGGTTAAACTTACTTTCATCTGCAAATAAGACACGATTCCAATAGCTCTCTGGCTGGTTTATAATAGATTTGCAAATTTAAGCCTAGCAATTCTGTTCTTCTGATTTGCAAAGAATTTTCTTCTTGCAGAGCGGCCATGTATACCAGCATTCCGAAGAATTCTAAGAATAGTTTCACAGGAAATAGAAGTTCCATTTGATTCATTATATTGTGAAGTAAACTTTAATGCACTCAGACGTGGATTTTTTAGAAATTTACTCACAATATTTCTTTGACTTCTAGCTGACAGAATTTGAGGGCGACCATTACGAGGCTTGTTTGCAATCCTTTTTCCCTCTCTGTAACGTTTTATTATGCTTTGCACCGTTGAATGAGGTAGATTAGTTACAGTTGCAATGCCTCTAATTGATTTTCCAGCTTTAAAATGAAATATAATTAATTTTCGTACGTCTAAACTCGTTTCTTTACGAATGCGCGTTATATCTAAGAATAAAGTAAATAGAATAAATAATTGTGATATTAAATACTGAAATCAAACGATTTTAGTTTATTTTTCAATTAGAAGAAAAATAAGCAGCAAAAGACATTTTTATGATGAATTTAAATAAATAATGTTTGGATGTACGAAGACTTTTGTGTTCTAATTTTGTGACATTTTTTATTTATTTATTTTTTAGAACAATACTATTTGATTTTTTATAGAAATATTTGTTCAGTTTTAGTAAGAACTATTTAAAGATGCTAATTAAAAAAAACCAACTAATAAAATGTTTTATTAAGAAGTATAGAACACAATTTCTGCAAATTTCTTTAGTGTACGAACACTTTTGGGAGCCACTGTATATACTACATAAAAATCTAAATTGGAAAAAGCAATTAGTGGCTTCGTTACAAAAGGATATCAGTGATGGTACAGAATTTTTATTTTGATATATATAAAAGAATGTAGCCTTTATGTATATATGTAATGTTTCATATTTCCGCCTAAATAATTGGGCCAAAACTAACCAAATTCTATATAATTTTTATATAAGCTGTGCGAAAAATTATTTTCAATTGTTCAAAATACAAAAAAAAAAAAAAAAGATTTAATATTTAAATAATGACAAATTAACTAAAATGTTGCGTTTTGAAACTTTTTAAACTATTTATAATTATTTTTTAATTTCTCTGTTCTTTTAATGTGGGTTTTGACAAGGCCTTTATTTGTCTAATGATTCTAAGTAATGTAATGATTCTACCATGTTTAAAACTTCGCCTAAATCAGTCTCTTAAATGAAGCTAACCGTTTTTATATTTCAGCACTGGTGAATAAAATTTGCAATACTAACATAACAAATATTAATAACTTATGGAAGAAATTAGTTATCGGTGTTTCTAAGCATCATCTTGTTCAATTTGACGATAAATTTATTTTTATGTTATAATATTTTATACAAAAATAATTTTTAGGTTCAAAATATTATACATGAGAGGATTTTAATTTCTACCAAAGACGGATCTATCTACTGATAATTTAGTGTACTGAATCAAGTTTTTTGGCAAAATAAATTGCATATCATAAGTAAAAAAAATTTACAATGCAATTAAATTTTGGAATTAGGTTCATTTAATCGTTCACCTCATTTGCAGGTCCTATTTGCTTCATTAGAAAACAAAACTTGATTTATAAACAAAAG
>JAPMOR010024828.1:0-10402 GCA_026543865.1 Argiope aurantia | reverse complement strand
TATATATATATATATATACAGGGTGTTTCAGTGAACCGTTTCAGAACTTCTAAGAGGGGTAGGGTACATCCCGACGAACCAAAATCATATACCCATGGGCAGTCAGAAATGCTTTCCTGACGCGGTAGATGGCGTTGTGTGAAAAGTCCGAGCTTTCGGGCAGGGAATCTTCATTTCGCACAAGAACGCCAAGTTAGTAGGATGGATGATTACACGATTGCAGAGTTAGCCGATATGCATTTGGCGTACGGGGCTGCAAATTGTAGTTGGCCAGCCACACAGCGTTTGTACGCGGAACGATATCCGACAAGGCATATTTCCAGTCATAATTTCTTTGCAAGACTGCACCAGAGGTTAGCTGAGACAGGTTCATTAGAAAGAGCTCACAGGGACAGGGTAAGAACAACACGGACTGCAGACGCTGAACAGAATGTGCTGCAGCATGTACAGGGGAATCCAAGAACGAGTACACGAAGTGTAGCAAACGCAGTCGGGGTTTCCCATTGCAGCGTCTGGAGGATTCTCCGAGCAGAAGACATGCATCCGTTTCACGTGCAGCGTGTCCGGACACAGAAACCGGAGGATTATGTACCTCGTATTGCTTTCGCACAGTGGTACCTGGCAAAATATGCTACAAATCCCCTTTTTCCTGCTGAAGTGTTCTTTTCCGATGAGGCATCCTTCACAAGGGAAGGAATTTTCAAAACATGCATATCTGGGCGGTCGAGAACCCGCATGCAATACGACGTCGTGCAGCACAGAATCGATTTTCGGTCAATGTATGGGCCGGTATTGTGGGAGATCACTTCATCGGACCTTACCTGTTACCGGGTCGTCTAATCGGACCTACGTACTTGCTCTTTCTGCAGCAAGTATTGCCACAACTTTTGAGAGATGAACAGATTTCTGCATCGACGCAACAGACAATTTGGTTCCAACATGATGGAGACCCTGCCCATTATAGCGGAGATGTTCGTAACTACCTGGATGTCACATTTGGTCAACGGTGGATCGGACGTGGGGGTCCCGTACGTTGGTCTGCTCGCTCACCCGACTTATCATGTCTTGATTTTTATTTCTGGGGTCTTTTGAAATCGCAAGTTTATTACACCCCTGTTGACACTGCTGAGGAGCTCGTTGCAAGAATCGCAGTAGCTGCCGGAGAGATTCGAGATATGCCTGGAGTATTCCAGAATGTTCGGATGTCCATGCGTCGGAGATGTGAGGCGTGCATTGTAGCCCGTTGAAGAAACTTCGAACACTTACTTTAATCCGTGTACCTTTAGCTTCTTTTCATGTATTATTAAAACGATTTCTCATTTACGGTCTCTTTTCTTTATGGTGCTTCTGTGTACAACACCGCTTCAGGAAAGCATTTCCGACCCCACATTGCTCTATGATTTCGAGTTGTCAGGATGTACCCTACCCCTCTTAGAAGTTCTGAAACGGTTCACTGAAACACCCTGTATATATATATATATATATAACACATGTATTTTTGCTTATTAGTGGTCGTAATAATTCTAATTTATTCTTTTCTTTTCTGTTAAAATAGTGTATCTCTTAGGCCTAATTTCAGGGGATTTTCGGGTCACGAGGAATAGGCCTAATTTCTCGGGATTTTCGGGTCACGAGGAATCAATGGTTTCTTTTAGTCTGTATTTCCTCACAGAAAAAGCCTCCTTTTCATAATCCCTTCCTGAGGGTGACCCTTGAGAAAGTCTACAGGCCGGATTCTTATTTTATTTGGTTTAATTTTGATACTTTTTTTCCTATTAACTTGGTTTTTACTAGTAGTGTCTTGATTCATCTGTCTCTTAGTAGTAGCTGCATTTGCGCTCTCTAAATACAATGATGCTTTTTCTGTCCTTTTTTTAATTTTTAGTTTGTAGCAGAAAAAAAAAATTTAGTTGCGATTCCGAAATGATTTAGTTTCGTTTCCAAAATATTTTTAATTTTAGATTGTTTTAATTATAAGTTTTAATTACGTAATGCTAATATTTTTGGTTACTATATATATATATATATTACTTGTATGCCACAGTTTTTTAATATAATTTTATTCTAAAAGTTTAATGGGATTTTATCCCCGATGGCTATTTAATCTCTTCCTACCCTACGGAGGTGTGGACCGACGCAGCTTGTGGATTGTGAGATTGATAGAAAAATCGCACAAAGAAAATTCAAATTCTACTGAATAAAATTATCTGTATCAGGGTCAATGTTGTATAGTATGTGAGAATTGATATCGCATATAATAAAATTTAAAAAAATTCATAAAATTGAATATTATATTTGGAAGCTACAAAAAAATTTCATTATTTAGATCAAGGACCAATCAATCATCAGCTATAAGCAATCTTCGTAACAAAAGAGAAACCCATGCATCCCTATTTGAGAAAAACAGTGGTCTGTTCTCCTCAAACGACTCTAATTTCAGGTAGCATGAACTGAAATGCTTAGTTTGTCCATTGTCAAGCTTTTTCTGTCTCAAATTTCATCGGCAGCACAATTCAATAGAGTTAATCCTTTGAACTAAAGAGCACTTTTAAGTCTGGCTGCAGAATCCAGACTTAAAAGTGTTCATTACCTAACTTTCCGAGCTTTTCACAAGGTCCCGGTTTGACCTCAGATTGAGGAAAAGTGCATTGGCTGCACTTTTCCACAAGTGCATTCAAATTGATATCTAGGTAAAATATTTGTGAATCAGGATTATTGAACTGTGTAATAATAAAAGGAGTAAGTAAAAGGTCAGAAAAGAAAAGGCCACCAATTAGCGACATATTAGGGAAATCAATCTGGTCGATGTACAAAGCAAGAAGTCCAATAACCTAGAAAAAGAAATAACGACGTTTTATTCCACAAGAAAACACGGAACACAGATAGAAAAACACAGCTGAAGCATACACTAAGGCAGCACTTGCAGAAATCAACAACATAAACAGAGTGAAAATCTTTAGATAAACAACAGCATCTACAAAATAGCTCTCGGTGCATCTACTTATAAATCGATAACACTCAGAAGAGAGAATGGATTGAATAACTTCAGACCTTCTCGTTCATATAGGCTTTTCGACACAATATGGAATTTTTTAGAAGAATCTCTACATCTCAGTTTCTAAAAGAATAAGAGGGAAAATTTTGCTTTTTTCTAGAACCTTCATTTTTGTCGCCAAATGGATTAATCGGCATCAAGTCATCATATTTGCCGCCAAGGTAGGAGGTCATTGACTTAGCGTCCATTCAATGTACATTAAGAATCCCTGTCAATCTCACTTTCTAGTGATGACACTAAGGAAGCAAGGAAGCAATATTATAGATTCGAAACAATGGTTAAAAGCTAAACGTATGATTTCATATTAAGAGGATCAAGCGATACAACAGAAAAAGGAACTCTATAAATAAATATCTTTTTAATCTGAGGTATTTGATTGTTGACGGACAAAGCCAAGCGATAGTAGAGAAAGGGACTTTCTATATGTTAGAGTTGTAGAAAACTAACCAGAGATCTTGTGACAGGAAGAGTTCGTGTAAGATAACATGATCTGCAAGTAAGAAATGTTGAATGGCGAACTGTAGATCTGATGATAATTGGAGTCAGTTGTATAAAAAGAAAAAATGATTTAAATAAAGACTCTAAAATTTGGAGGTAATACTGGGGGAAGAAGGTTTTGTGACAACGTAGAAAGAGAAATTGGAATTTTTTAATATCGGATGGAAAGAGAAGCCACTGACAGCCAAGAGAAAAAAAAAATTGCAAATAGATTTGTTGAATGCCAAATCAATGTTCTGACGCTAAGTACTACTTCAATATAAATTATTCAAGGATTCGTAATCCATTGAAGGCGATTCACGATTAAAAATAATATGAAAATTTGAACCACAAATATTTAGAAGCTTAAGAATCGTTGTTTTCATAATTTTTAATTTAATAAAACTATGAAAAAAAATTTAATTTTCACTTCAATTTTAAAATGCTATGCCTATTATGAAAAAATAAAATAAATAAACAAAAGTAGCGATGTTATTATTCAAATTTCTAAAATTTGTAAGCTAAAACTAAGACTAGGAAAATTGATAATTCAATCATAAAAATATTAAAAACAATATTTCCAATTTATTTATTTTTGAAAAAAAAAAGCAAAAGAATTAACTATAAAATATCAAAATTTTTCGAGTACAGTGGATTTAAAAAGCTTATAGATACAGAAATTACGTATTATTTTTAATGTAACATATTTCTGACAAATAATGACAGTGATTAACCCTTTTTAGAAAAAAAGAAAACGTTCAAGTGAGAAGCTGTATTTTTTTTTCCTTATTTAACATTCGTGGAAGGTCAATCCCTTTAATTTGGAGTCTGTCACTCAAAAAGTAGGCGTGCAAAACTAAGGACACGCGATTTGTGTTGCAAGAAGTTAATTTTCGTGAGGTCATTAAGTTCTCTTAGAAAAGGTATCTAAATTCAAATGAAAGATAAAAGGACAGATTTAATGCAAAATAACAGTAAAACAATTCATTTCCTCTTCAGTTTCAGAAGCTTTTGATCGAAAATTAATTCCCGGTTTGCTTTATCGTCACCAACAAATATAAAGCTATCTATATGTTGGCAGACTTATAATAAAATGAAATAAAATTTCAAACTATTCGAGTCTTTACGCCTGAAACATCGTAACATGATATTGTATTAGGTTTGAATCATCTTTATATAAAATAGATTCTTTTTTGGTAAACTACCTATTGCAGTGATTCTCATGACACTACTTATGGAAAACTTAGACATATCTTTACAGACCGTAGTCCCTCGAATCCATAATATTTTGTTTATACTACCTTGCTAACACAATAACTAGAGTAATTTTTTCCACCCTCTTTTGATTTTTACCTCTTTAGGACATAACAGGAGAGGACATATAAGGACTTAAGGATTCTTAGGACTTATGAGGAGAGTAAAAATCACAGATGAGTATATAGATGGGCTATATATCTCAAAGAGGGTAGAATTGAATATAGAAAAATAAATAAAATTAAGCCAATTAGCATCTCACTGAGGCACACA
This sequence comes from Argiope aurantia, assembly GCA_026543865.1. Lineage (NCBI taxonomy): Eukaryota > Metazoa > Arthropoda > Arachnida > Araneae > Araneidae > Argiope > Argiope aurantia. The sequence goes on along the minus strand of JAPMOR010024828.1, from coordinate 5,343 downwards.
ACATTTGTACTATAAGTTTTATAGTTGCAATATCTTAGAAGTATGGGACTGAAAAGTGAATTTCAGGTTCTAACTTCGACCATTTTTGATACGATCTCTGTCGCCGCATTTAAATAAATAACCAGGGGAGTGATATCTTCAAAACTTTCTCGTATACTCTCCAATAAATCTGCCATGCCAGAGAGCGCCTTATATGGCACTGGCATAAAATAGTTACGATATATTAACTTTTTGTTTGAATTTAACCTTTTTACTGCATCTACTGTGTTACAAGGGGTTTCAAATGAAAAGATACGAAACGACACTGTGGATATAAATGAAGACATTATTCAAAGCATGCACCATTGGCCTGAGCACAGCGATCCCATTGATTAACGAGCCGAAGGATTCCTTGTTCCCAGAATTCCTGTGGCCATAACGAGACCCAGTCCGTCACAGTGTCCTTGAGTTCGCCGTCCGAATTGATGCTCTACTCTTTCAGATGTTTTTTCATGGGACCAAACCCATCAAAATCGCCGGGTGACATGTCCGGGTTGTAGGGCTGGTGATCAAGCTGCTTCCACTTGAACTTGGCCAGTTCCGCGTCTGTGACCCTGGAGACGTGTGGACATGCTTTATCATGGAGCAGAACCACACTCTACTTGAGTAGCTCTGGTCTTTTGTTCTTGATGGACCTGCGTAGTCTTTGGAGTGCCTCACAGTACACATCGGAGTTAAGGGTTCTTCTGCGCTCGAGGAATTCAACAAGTAGCGGACCTGCCATGTTAATTGGACGGCGCTCTTTATAAGAGCTTCTGCTCTCTCCTGCACATACAGGTGCCCGCGCATGCTCCGACCTACGCCGGAGACTCCAATCGCATCCCTAGATGTCACGCTATGTTCTCCCATAGGTAAATATGATAACGGTTACGATTTTTTGTACCTTTTCATTTGTACATTCCTTGTATTTTTGGCGAGTTATTTGTTAATTAATCCCCGTGCATGCATTAATAGTATCCGAAAGTCAAAAATGAGTTTTAGACACGTATTTCTCAAGCGATTGAAACGAAAATCTAGCAAAAAATTGTACATGTAGTCAGTCACAAAGAAGAAGAAATATTTATTAGTAATGTTATGTAAAAATGATAGTCAGCATGGTAAAATGTTGAAAATGGTCTTAAAATATATTATGTCACCTGGATGGAATAAATCGTTAAAAATTCAAAAAATTCGTTATATGAGCCGTTTATTTTGAAAGTGGCTTGAGTACAGAAAACACTTGTTATGATCTTTTTTATGCGTAAACAATTTAAAGTAAAAAAAAAAAAATCAGATTCTAGTATTTTGGAGATGGCAGTTTTAGCTCTTAACAGTATTAAAAATATATTGATTTTGAAAGTGGTGAAAATTCCTCTTAGATTGAAATTATTTTTGACCGAATATATTATGGCAAAATTTAGCTCCGGTTGCTGCATGGTGAAGCAAATGTGGCCGTTTAATATCATATCTATCTATATTTGAAAATGAAAATCGGAGGTTGTACAATGTTTCATAAATAATAAAAAGTATATCTTAATTTTGTGTTTTGATAATAATAATATTAATATTGATAATGTTATATTCGATAATAATAATATTATTAATAATATTATAACTATATTATAGTTAAACAATTCTCGGTATCTCCAACGGTATTTTTATTTCTTTTTAAAACCGCTTTCTCCAGAGGTTAGGTTGAAAATAAATATCAGCGTTTCATTTCATGTATTAAACATTTATTATATTTTCGACAATTTCGTATTACTTTATTGTAATCCTACGGAATAAACAATAAACTGGTTTTCCGGATTTCCAGTTCTACCACTCCAAAATCACAATCGTTCCATAAAATTGAATGTCCTGACAACAAAAATTTATGATCAATGATATTTATTTCATTGTCACTGGACTGAACAACGGTGTTGGAAATAAATATATTATCAAAACACAAAATTAAGAAATATTTCTTATTATTTATGAAGCACTGTACAAACATCGGTTTTCATTAGAACTGCATGTAACTGCATCTAATTAGATCCGCATCTAAATATAACTGCATCTAATAAGGCCTGCATCTAATGAGACCCCCATCTAATAAGGCCCATTAGATCTACATCTAATTAGATCTATATATCTGCATCAGGATTTCTAATTAGATGCATGTCTGATGCGGGCCTAATTAGATGCACACCTGATGCAGATATGTTGAATATCTATTTAGATATGTCTCTAATTAGATGCACACCTGATGAAGATTTGTTGAATATCTATTTAGATATGTCTCTAATTAGATGCAGACTTCATGCTGGCCTAATAAGATGCAGTTCTATTTAGAAGCAGATCTAATTTGATGCAGATATGATGCTAGCCTAATTAGTTGCAGATCTAATTTGATCTTTTTTCTTGTAGGTTCGATGTGGCCCTAATTAGGTACAGACCTGATTCAGATCTAATTTACTGCGGTCCTAATTAGATGCAGTTCTATTTAGATGCGGAATTGATGCGGGCCAGATTAGATGCAGACCTCAGTAAGCTCTAATTGGATGCACACCTGATGCAGATTTAGATATGCATCTAATTAGATGTAGATATAATGATGGCCTAATTAGATGCAGACTTGATGCTGGTCTAATTAGATGCAGTTCTATTTAGATGTGGATCTGATGTGGGCCTTATTAGATGCAGATTTGAGTATATCTAGTTACTTACAGCTCCAAATAGATGCAGATGTAATTAGATGCAGTTTTGATGCGGGCTTAATAAGATGTAGACCTGAATCAGATATAATTAGATGCAGATCTATTTAGATGCGGGCCACATGCGTGCTTAACTAGATGCAGGACTGATGCTGGTCTAATTAGATGCAGACCTGATTCCGATCTAATTAAAAGCAAACCTGATGCATATTTAGATATGGATCTAATTAGATGTAGATTTGATGGGGGCCTAATTAGATGCAGACTTGATGCAGGCCTAATTAGATGCAAATCTAATTAGGTGCAGTTACATGCAGTTATAATTAGATCCATATCTGATGCGGGTCTAATCAGATGCACACCTGATGCAAATCTGTTGAATATATATTTAGATGTGTCTCTAATTAGATGCAGACTTCATGCTGGCCTAATTAGATGCAGTTCTGTTTAGAAGCGGGTCTAATTTGATGCAGACATGATGCGAGCCTAATTAGTTGCAGATCTAATTTGATCTCTTTTCTTGCAGTTCTAATCAGATGTAGGTTTGATGCAGCTCTAATTAGATACAGACTTGATTCAGATCTAATTTACTGCGGTCCTAATTAGATGCAGTTCTATTTAGATACAGAATTGATGCGTGCCAAATTAGATGCAGACCTGATTCAGGTCTAATTATATGCTCACCTGATGGAGATCTGAAGCATGTCTATTTAAATGCATTTCTGAAGCAGGCCTAATTAAATGCAGATCTGAAGCAGGCTTAATTAGTTGCAGACTTGATGCAGACATGATTAAATGTAGTTCTATTTAGATGCGGATCTAATTTGATTCAGATCTGATGCGGGCCTTTTTAGATGCAGATTTAAATATATATCTGCGGATCTAAATAGATGCAGATGTAATTAGATACCAGTCTGATGCGGGCTTAATTAGATGCAGACCTGATTGAGATATAATTAAATGCAGTTCTATTTTGATGCATATCCTATGCACGCCTAATTAGATGCAAATCTCATCAGACATGATGCACACATGATGCTGTATTATGATCGAAACACAAAATTAAGATATACCTTTTATTATTTATGAAACACTGTACAACCACTGATTTTCATTATCAAAGATAGATCGATAGATGCACCCTATATTTCAGGCATGATATCAAACGGCCACATTTGCTTCACCATACAGAAACCGGAGCTAAATTTTGCCGTAATATACAAGGTCAAAAATTGTTTCAATCTAAAATGGACTTGCACCACTTTCAAAATAAACAGATTGTCAATATTATTAAGAGCTAAAACTGCCATCTCCAAAATACTAGAATCTGATATTCTTTTTTTTACTTTAAATTGTTTACGCATAAAAAATATCATAACAAGTTTTATCTATACTACCAATATGTCCATTTTTTGTTATGTTATATTTTCTACAAGAATATTCTTTGTTTTGTTTGACTTTTTATCAAATGAATAAATAATTGTATATTTTTGAATAGTATTTTGTTTTTATTATTAAAAAAACAGACTGATGTAACTGAAATATATTAAATGAACGTTTACAATAATTCATTAATTTTGAAAGTGTGGTAAGTCCATTTAGTTATAGTAAAACTCTTATTTTTTTAGTCAGCACTGTAAACACTATTGGATTATAAACTTACATTATCTGGTGCCACAAAATACAAAAAATATATCTATTAATACTTATCAATATTTTTAAATTTATTGAAATGCAAACCTTTAAATAACAAAAAATATACTTGCCCTATTTTCAAAATAAACGGCTCATATATATATTGTACTCCTGGCTATTCAGAAAAAACATCAAAATTTAGATTTATCCATACGCTTAAATTGAATATCCATTTGTTCGTTATGACTTTATATAATATCACATTCCTTGATAAAATCGAAAAAAAAAAATGGCACGCGAGTTCCTTAGTATCTACACGAATAACTGCATTATTAAAAAATGCAGCGGTCCTTCAAGTTGGTCGAGGTGGGTGAGGGTTGAGTAGAATGGTTTTACGTTTTTCGCTTTAATTTTAGAACATGTCAAATTAATTTTTATAACACCTTAAAATTACAAAAATAGCTTTCAATGACATAAATTTTACTTTTGTTTGATTATTTCTCTATTTCCGATTATTTCTCATACTTTCCTCTTTTTTTTTGTAAGCATCTGCCATTCTAGAAGTTACATGCCAAACTTGGTCGACTATGTCGAGGGTTGAATGCATTATACCTGTTGTAATTTAAAGACAATAATCTAGGTTATGCATATTATCAAAATGAATTCCGAGAGAGTTCTCTCTTAGATTTTCTCAAGTACTTCCATTCTAAATATTCTACCAGAGTATTATGTTATTAAGCATTCTCGATTGTCACCCATAAAAATATTTTAAAAGCATTCAAAATGTTTTTTTTTCAATAGACGATTTGTATTCTTTCTCTTTTGTCTTCTGTCTTTGTAACAATGATGCTTCCGAGCGATAACATAGGAAAATATATTATCCTCGATAAAAAGATATTTAATCCGTCTTAAAATTCAAACACCGTTTTCATTATCTATCAAAATAATTTGCATTCAACCAAAGCGTGTTTATTATATTTACAGATGCATGCTG
>JAPMOR010024827.1:32106-42528 GCA_026543865.1 Argiope aurantia | reverse complement strand
CTTTAGATTCATTGAACTAAGCATCATTAAAAATATCTTTATTTCCTTTAAAATATTTTCTTATTAAAAATATTTGCCTATCTCTATTGGTTAAAAATTACTCTTGTAACTATATGAATGCATAAAGGAATGAGCTTATTTCTTATAGATCTCGATATGAAATATTTCATGCAATTATTTTAAACCAAGAAGACGCGTTCGTTGTTTCTTTCTTACGCATCAGTTTCTGAGGCAAGTAGAATATTTTTCTTACCTAAACTCAAGGAAAAGCATATTTCTTCTGAAAAAAAAACCCCTTTAAATGCATAAAAGCTAAATATTTGAAATAGAAAATTATATGTTTCAGATAAATATAATTTTTAAAATTCAACATTTAAAAATATTTTCAAAAAGAAATTTTTTTAAAGAAATGCGAAGAATTTTATGCTTTAAAATCTCAAAATTGCAAGATTTTTTTGAAATTATTATTTCTTGTAAACAAAAAGTATTACTATATTCGAAATAAAAACATTTTGTGAATTTTCAAACAATCCGATACTGAATGCAAACGCGCACATTGGGCTTCAGAGGTAACGGCATCTGTTTACTGAGATATGGAGATGGGGTAAATTTCCGAAATGATTTGGTCAGTTTCCAAATGAACTTGAATGCGGCTACTGTGAAATAGTATTTCAACTGGAAAATTGATTTTTTGCGATATATTTTTAAAACAATCGGGGATCGAATGTCTGTTACGTGTCTCCTCGAGTTAAATATATGCTCAAAAGTGCAGGAAAGAGCATTTGAACTCTCACAATTTTATTGAATATGATAAGTTTTTAGAGTTACAATTATAACAATAACTTTTTTTTGAAATTTATCTTTATTTTTAAATGCTATTAGAAAGATACTTGCAGCATGAAAAACAACCCTGGTACATAATCATGTAAAAAATTCAGAAAAAAAAAGTGAAAATTTTCATGTTTTGCTTTTTAAACAATGAAACAACATACAACAAATTTTTCATTTATATTATTATGTTGATTTTACTAAATTTTTTTTTAAAAACCGATAAAGGATTTCTTTTACTTTTAGCATTCATAAATTATTATTTTTCTTCATAACCAGAAAAAGATTGTCGTAAATATTGCATTATAAATAAAATACATTTCCAATTTATTTACATCTTTCATTTGCTGATAAATTTTTATTTGCTCAAAATTTTCAGTTTTAATATTTTACATTGAAATTACAAAATTGTTTCAATCTGGAGTTTTTAGATTGTGGTGTTGTCTTTATTATGATATAATTATTTATCATAACTCATTTGAGAATTATATTACTTGAGATAATATTTTTTAATTTTTTTTCCCAGTTATGAAAAAGAATGGGTTTTAAATTATTTTTTAAAGTAATGCTGTAAATACATAGAAAAGACATTGTGAAGGATATCAAATACGCTTGTGTCATATATCATCAGTTATGCGAATTTTTCATGAACGAAGTTTTTGAATCAAGTTGACGACAAACTATTCTATTCTACAATTAGTTGCGTCTTCTTCCTGTTTTTAAAAGGATATAATTCTAGTCTCTTTCTCTTATCTTTGTTTCGCAAATTACCTATCAGAGGAAAATTTAGAATTCTATCCTCAATTTCTTTTTTAAATTGCATACAAATTTCGCTTTATAATGGGCATTAATTTATCAGAAACACAAAGTAAAATTTTCTTAAATTTGCCTAGATTAATATACCGCTTGCTTCAATTTATTTTACTCACATTTTAGATAATATTATTATTTATTATAAGATTTAAAATCGGTGATAAAAATAGGCATTCAAAGCTAACTAAAAAAAACTTTTAGTCTGCACACGGGTTGAACATAATTAATTAATTTATGAAAAAAAAATTGCATTCGAATTTTAATCTCATTTTATTATTTTTTTAAAAGCTTTAGAACTTCAAAAGCAAATAATAAAGAGGGCCAAAAATTTATGTATTATTATTATTGTTTGTAAAAAAAATCCCCAGAGAATTACTAATTTCTTTCTATGTTGCAAATATAGATTACAAATGCTTTAAAATTATTGCAGATTTTTTTCCTTACATCATATTTGAAATTGGAAAAAAATCTTTATATATGGTAGCCAATTCTCATATTACCATATTAGAACAGAGCTTTAAATATCCAGAATGCCTACTCATACTTGAATATATTTTAAAAAATAGTAAATTGATTGAAAATTCTACAGATGTAAACAAGAACTGAAGAAATCACGAGAAATTAAATTATTATTTTTCAAAATACTTCAAATCATAAATGAAAAATTATGTTTTCATTTAATTTGCATTTGCTAAATTGCTTCAATAAACATGAATACGATACAAATATAATATTGTTTATAAAAGTAGCAATAAATGGCTCATTTGCTTTATTGCTAGAATTTTTAATTGAATTATACATCCTCTCGATACGACGCAGCGTCTTTATATCATTAAGTCCAATGATTTCCTTAAATAACGACCATTAATTTTTCAATTGACTCAGACGGAAGAAGAATTAAGAGACGGAAATCGCATACCCTTCTAAATTATTTTTTTAACAAAGACGAAATTACATAGAGGTATGGGCCCGGAAATATTGCACACACCACAGTCGTTACGTTTGACCTATCTTCAAAACGTGGTATCAGTAATTGCATCTTTAATGAGACCGTAAAAGTAGTAAGAATAGAGACCGTAGAAATCATGAATTGGTTATATATTTTTACGATTAGTCGTTAAACAATATTTATCTATTAACTTACATTAAATTGCCTTTAGAATTATCTTGATGTATTAAGAAGGTAGCATCATGGCCTTCTCTAATTATCTCGTAACATATTCATTAACAAATGTCTCTAAATTAACTATCATTTATTCGAGATCGAATGAACATCATATATTCAAATTTTAATAGGCAGATCAGGATTATATGGGTAATTAAGTAAACAGGTTTAAATCTCTTTATTTTGAATTACTTTAACTTATTACTATTACCTATTTTGAATAAAATGTTTCTAACAAAAAAAGGATTACGTATGTTTGTCTGTTCTGAATTCCAACAGAATTTGAAACATATTTTAATTTAAAACTAAAAATATGTTTTGAATAGAGACACGTGTGTGTACTTTAATAATAAAATAATTAAAAATAAAATGTTTTCTCAGCTGCAAACCATTTTTGAAAATTCTTTCGTAATATGAAATTTGAAACAAATATTTTTGTGTTCTACTGGATATAAATATTAACCAAAAATCCATTTTCTAGCGTAATTCCCAAGATACTGTAATATTTATAAATAAAATGAAACATGAAGCTGAAAAAAGGCAATTAAGTTTAAATACACATCTAACATATCTGCCATGCAATTCAGATCTATATTTCTTGAAAATATTGCTACGGTCAAAAATGTAGCAGATCGGAATATGGGGAAATATTTTATAGGCTCAGTAATGAATATGACCCTATATTCAACAAGAAACCATTACATGCAACACAACTGAAGTGCAGAAAAAACAGCACTGACTGAAATAAAACAGTCAAATAGACAAAAAAGAAGCGCAACGTTATTTAACAACTGCAAAGGGCACATAGCGAACTCGCAGAATTCAGCACTCCAAAGACAGGATTCGCTCAAATACTGATTGACTGCAGCTCTATCACTTGAGTGGACTATCATTTTTAAAATTAACATAATTTACCTTAGAGGGGATCAAACGTAATAAACAGATTTTAATTTCATTTAATAAGCATTATTATAAGTAAGGATTCCATCAGTACAATACCCATGCACTTTTAAGGATGGTGATGTCATAACTTGAGGTAATAAATTTATGCAACTTGAGGAATTAATCTGTCCCTATTTACTGCTAATTTCTGACAGATATGGTGAAATCTCAGAGTTCTCCTCTCTAATCAATTGGGTCCTCTGCATGGTTCTTGTTTATCTGGGGCATTCATTTTCCCGTGTTAGTCAGACTCATTAAATACTTGAGTGCCTTCTATTCATAATAAGGCCCCGATAAACCCAAAATTCATTAAAATTACTTAATTATTTTTGGCCCGTTTCAAACTAGATTATTACTAAGGCAAGCGAGCATCAATTACAGTAATCTTCTCTAATTATCGAATAATTTAGATGTAATAAATACAATATAATTGTTTGCATTCCGAATTCAGTTATTAATGGTCTGAATTATAAGGAGTAGTGCATGTATAACAGTAGAAAATATGCGCATCAGTGAGTTTTATATCAGTATGCTTCTACCAATATCAGCTGAATTCATTCAAACAATTTAATATATTTATATTAGTTAATAATCATTACTATTTTAAACAATATATATTCAATAGTCATCTTTGTTAACATATATACAGTGTCTCACAAAAGTGATGGGACACTTGTGCTTTACAAAAGGAAACTGTAATAAAATAAATAAATAAACATGTACAAAATTTTTTTGGGTGTGTTTCATATTTAAAGTTAGTAACAATTATTACATAACATACATTTTGTCAAAATATTAAAATATTAATTTAATAAATATACAATTGTTTAGAACGGAGCAAAAAATGGCTCACATAAGTGATGGGACACTTACTTTTCCATCAAATATTTATGCAAAAATTTTACTTTTTAAAAGGTTTTAATATTTTGTTGGATTTCCTTTTACTTTTAAAACATGATTTAATATTCTTGGGATGGATTCGAGTAATTTTTTTGTGGTTTATGGAGTGATTTTACCCCCATTCTTCTTGAAGTACCGATTTTAATTGTTGTTTTGAAGAAATGGTGTGTTTACGAATTCTTGATTCCAATTCTTGCCAAATATTCTCTATGGGATATAAGTCTGGAAATTGTGGTGATGTTTTTATTTTTTCAGGACAGTTATACGACAGCCAGAGTCTAACGTTCAAAGCAGTGTGCTTGGGGTCATTGTCCTGGTAGAATTTAAAATCGTTATGAAGGTTCAATTTTCGTGCTGAAGATTTCAAATTTTGCTTTAAAATGTCAATATACTTGTACTGATCCATTGTACTGTCAATATAAACATGATTACCAACTCCAGCGGACGATATACATCCCCATACCATAACTCCTCCTCCACCATGCTTTACTGTTGGCACCAAGTTCTGTTTGCGAAATTCTTCCCTGGGTTTTCTCCACACCAAGATTCTACCGTCAGAACCAAATATATTAAATTTACTCTCATCAGCAAACATAACTTTATTCTAGTAATCAGAATTCTTATTTATGTTGGATTTTGCGAAAGCTAGTCTGAGTTTTCTATTATTTTCACTTACGAAGAATTTTTTTTCTGGCTACTCTACCGTGATATCCAGCAGATCGTATTACTCTTCTAATAGTCTCAGGATTAACAATTATTCCATATAATGCTTGTAAATCAGCAGCAACTTTAAAGCACTCTTTCTTGGATTTTCTTTTAATATTTCGAACGATAATTCGCTTTTTTCCATTGGATAGCTTTGAGGGTCGGCCAGGTTTTCTTTTATCCTGAATAATATGATTCGTTTTATATCATTTAATGATATTGAAAACTGTTGAAGGACTCAAGTTAACTGTTTCAGCAGCTTTTCTAATATATTTTCCACGTTCAATATGCAAATTAATAGCTAATTTTCGAATTTCAGGCGAAGTTTCTTTTCGTTTAGCATTCATGGCTGCACAGAGCTAAAAAACACAAAAATTCCAAAACAAACTGGAAAGAAATACTGCAGACGATTTTATAAATTATTGCCAATTGCTTTTTAGTAAAAATAAAACCACCAAAAATATTTTTATTGCTTATTTCAGACGATTTTTGTTGCATGTCTAATGGTGTCCCATCACTTATGTGAGCTATTTTTTGCTCCGTTCTAAACAATTGTATTTTTATTAAATTAATATTTTAATATTTTGACAAAATGTATGTTATGTAATAATTGTTACTAAATTTAAATATGAAACACACACAAGAAAAATTTGTACATGTTTTTTTTAATTTATTTTATTACAGTTCCCTTTTGTAAAGCACAAGCGTCCCATCACTTTTGTGAGACACTGTATACGATATCACTATAAAGTGTTACGAGTGTTATGAGAAGTGTAAGGTCCAAGGCCAGATACTGTCCCAGCGATAGATCATGAAACTCGTGTTACTAAGGCATGGTGTTTTGTTGGTTTACTTTAGGAAACCCCTACAAAATTGGAATTCTACTGTCAATCCCTGCGAAAGCTGCACAGAGCGATTGCAAACAGAAGACGCAGCATGCTGACTGAAGGAATTTTGCTATTTCATCACAATACAAGGCCTTGCACCGCAGCTCAGACCAGAGCTTTATTGGGCTTTTTTGGCAGGGAAATTTTGGACGCCACCCGTATAGTCCAGATCTTGCGCAGAGCGATTTTCAAATTTTTCTACTATTTGAAACATCATCCTGACTGCAACCATGCAACCATAACGAAGATAAAAACTGACAGAGCAGGTGGCAAGTTTCTATGTAGAAGACATTCAAGTTGTAAGGTATGGTGTGCGCTTAAGTAAATTTGGTCACGATGCTGAAAAATAGAGAAACTATATAGGATCTGAAAATGAATTAGATTTTTTAAAATTTTCTTTCATTTGGTTTTTATTTTCATTAGCCCTTACTTAAGACAGACCTCTTTATACAAGCATCAAGCTGAAGGGAGATTACCATTTTCTGAATGACGAAATTTTCCTTTATTCTTAAATAAACGTCTAAATAATCTCATACGTAAACTTAGGCCTAAAAAGAAATATCTATTTGTATAAAACAGAAAAGCATATACTGGCTTGAAGAACTTTCTTGTAACCTCAGGATTTCATAAAATCCTGATCATTTCAACAAATCACAATGAAATGTTGAAAAAGCAGTTTCTTGACGAGACATTGTCACGCAAAGCACTTCCACTTCTACTGCGACAACTCTACTCCTGTATTTCTTGAAAACAAAATCGGAACTTTTTCGGTGAACTTTGCGATGTGTGGTATTACAGCTCCATCGCACATGATTATACTAAAAATCCTGTATATAATTATAAGAGCGATCGTGAGTAATGTATGTTTATTTTCATTGCTCATCAGTTTTCAATTGCCACATAATTTGGCACCCGAACAGGGACGCTGGAATTGAGTCATAATATATGGTTCGATAACTGAAAAAGGATTTATTTGGAACTCTTGATGTTTAAATATTTAACTGGTTGATTAAAAAAATATTTTAAATGTTTTTAAATAAAGTAATTCGGATATTTTGAATATCTAATGAAAATATATATCTACATTGGATTTAAACAGTAAGCGAACATTGGTAAAATAGAAGAGAGTGTTTTAGAAACTATATTATTTAAGAAATAATTACTCTATTAAGTTGAACTGAATATATTTGATAACTGAATATATATCTTTAAAGTTGAACTGAATATATTTGATATAATTTGGATTAGAGTTATTTGATACAATTTTAGAGGATACAGATCTATTTTAAATTAATTTTCAGTTCTGATAACCATGAACATATATTATAAAGGTTATTCTGATGCTGAAATAACTGAATTTTGTTTTTAGAATTGTATTCTACTTGGAAATTTATTATTCTTTTTGAGAAAATTGTTTTATTGGAAAGTTTTTAACTTAAGAAATTGAATACTTTTGTATGTTTATATAGTTTGAATTGTGCATCTCTTTATCAATAGAATTTATTGAATTGAATATTACATTTTATTATTAAAAATAAAAGTGCATGTTGTATTAAATATCTATTCACAATTTTATTATAATTTAAGTTAGTATATTAACATTAAAAATGGAAACATGTATTAAACTGACAGGCTGTTTTACTAAATTTAATGAAAAATTGGAACTAGTTTTGTAAACGAAAGCATATTAGTTTGATTTGTATGTTAGTAACCTGAGTCAGTTAACGAAAACTATATAAAAATTCAAAACTTAGATAAAGATATACTTGATATAATCAAAAGGGATTTTACATGCCCCGAGAGAAGCATATGTGATAAAATATAAAGTGCCGAATCTTATGTAGATAAATTCATATATTTTAAAACGAAACTAGAACGCTGCATAAATAGATCTGATAGCGAAATTGATGCATATTCAATTAATTAAAAAAGAAATTTTAAGTTGCCTAAGATTGAAGTGCAAAAATTTGATGGGACTCTAAAGGACTGGTTATCTTTCTGGGGATTATTTTAAAAAAATAGATTCAGATCTTGATATTTCGAATGAAGATAATATCAGTACTTGATACACTCAACCTTTAAAGGTTCAAGAGCTACAGATGTAGTCGAGGTTTTTTCTCCCTGCCGAAAACTATGTGTCAAGCCATCGAATGTTTAAAAGCGAATTTAGGAAGATAGTATGTCTTAGAGAGATCTATGTAAAGGAACCTTTGAGCTTGATATTAAATAATGCTCTGAATAATGGACATAAAACTCCGTTAATTAAATTCTACGACAGAATCGAAACTCAACTAAGATCTTTGCAGATGCTAGGTGTAACAAGTGCTAAGCATGTGTCCATGCTTTATGCAAATGTTTCATCTTCACCTCATGTTTTGTTGCAGATCTTGTAATTCACTTAAGAGGAGAAAAGGGTAAAGTGAAGATAAGGGCAATTATCGACTCAGCTTCTCAAAGATCCTACATTTTAAAAAGTACGGCGCAGAGATGGAATTACAACCCCACCAAAGAGAAAGTCAGCGACATTCCTTGTTTGGTGGAGTGAGTACAGAATTCTGCCATCATGACGTTTATAGAGCATTCCTCACTGACTTCGATCTGACTTATAACTGTCAATTTGAATCCTCGGTCAAGAAACAATCTGCGCAACAATTCCACCCTTTGCGGATGGGAAGTGGCTGAAAGAACTTTCAGAAAACAATATCCATTTGAGTGATCAACACCATGGACCCATAGAATTATTTATTGGAGTAGATGTTGCCGGAATGCTTCTGACCGGTTGTTATAAGCTCCTACCTTCTGGTTTAGTTCCAATCGAAACAAAGTTTAGGTTATACTATCATAGGTCATAGAAGAAGAGAAAAGGGAGAAAAACACATATCTGACTGCCATTTCAATGCTGTCAGGAGGACTTTTTGAAACAGATTTATGGAATCTTGATATAATAGGAATCAATGATCTAGCTGAGAAAAAATCAAAGACCGACAAGAAAGAAGCTTCCATGCAGCATTTCTCAAAAACACTGAAGAGACTTCCTGATGGCCGGTATGAAGTGTATCTTCCCTCTTTGGAAGGGATGCAATCACCTTCCAATAATAGAATGATTGTGGAAAGAAGTCTAAAGGGAACAATTAAGATTCTTCAAGCACAGAAATTACTAAAGATTTGTGAAGATGTCTTCCACGAATGGCCGAAAGAAGAAATAATAGAATCAGTGAATATTACAAGATTAGATGATCTTCTTTGCACGTACTTACCTCATCGGGCCGTGAACAAAGAGAATTCAACAACAAAGATTCGATCGGTCTTTGATGCTTCAAGCAAAACAGAAGAATGAATTACCTCTGAACAGCTGACTTGAAAAAGGACCTAATTTAGTGGAACTTTTTCCGAGAATCTTTAATAGATTCCTACTTGGAGTGTTTGGCATAATTTCTGATATCAGTAAAGCATTCCTTCAGATAAGTATTAACGACAAGGACATAGACTATCTAGGACTTTTATGGTTTGAAAACAAAGATCCTGATGAATTGAAGATTTATCGCCATAAATGTGTGGTATTTGGAATGAATACAAGTCCTTTCCTTCTAGGCGCGACTATTTCGTACCATCTAAATCATGTTCCTGAACATCTTCAAAGGGTAGTGAAAAAACTGAAGACTTCTATGTATGTTGACAATTGTATCACAATTTAAGATACCATTGTAGAAGTTGAAGCCTTTATTGAGCACTCAGAGGAAATAATGATGAGTGCTAAATTTGATTTGAGAGGATAAAGATTTAATGAGGACAAATCCACCTTCCATCGAACCGGTGAAGAATCCCTTGTGCATGAAGAAAATGTCTTATTGTTGGAATTTGAATAGAACCTAAAACATGACACCTTAAGATGCGCTTATAAACAAGATGTTTTTGATGAAAATCCGTTAAGTAAAAGATCGATATTGTCATCAGCAAATCAACTGTTTGGCCCTCTTGGAATACTGAGTCCTTTGACTTTAAGATTTAATATTTTGATGCAAGGCTGTTGGAAAGCCAAATTGTCTTGGGACTCTAAACTTTCTGATGAACTTTCCAAAAAGTTTTTGAAATTGAAGAGGGATTTAATGTACACTGATAATTTAATGATTCCTAGAAGACTGGTAATCAATCTTAAAGAAAGAAACAATCTATCATTCCATG
>JAPMOR010024827.1:13998-32096 GCA_026543865.1 Argiope aurantia | reverse complement strand
AATTCGGAGAAGAAAACTATTGTTACTTTGGCAGTTACAAAGCATGGCTAATTTGATTACTTAACCAATATTTCATCTTTCGAAAAGATCGTGAGAATTACAGCCTGGATACTTAGATTTGTCAGAAATTGTAAAACAGTGACCCTGTACTCCTCACAAAATTTGGAAATTGAAGAATTGGTAGAAGCTGAAATCATGATATGGAAAATTATACAAAAGACCTCATTTAGAACAGTCAGTGAAGAAAGACTTCGAACATTTCGTCCAAAAGGTCTCTCTCATTCGTTGATCCAAAAGGTCTCACAAGAATCGAGACACAATGAGGAAAGGTTTTGAAAATTTCAAATATTCTATCCTTCTGCCTTCTGATCATATTATAGTTCATAAAAGGATTGTACATAGACACACAACTCTATCTAATTTTGGAATTCAGACTCTAATGTCAAGTTTGTGAGACATTATTGGTTAATTAGAAGTCGCAAAAAAATTCGCAGGGTCCTAAAATCTTTTATCACTTGTAAAAGATTTGAGACTAAACATCCCGAGATACAAGCTGCACCTTTGCCGGACGACCGTTTAAGGGACTCTGCTACCTTTGTAACTACTGGTATTGATCTAGCAGGTCCTTTTCTTTAAAGGATGGATCCAAAGCTTGGGTTGTTTTATTTACCTGTGCAGTTTAATGCACAGTACATCTTGAAATAATAACATCACTTACGACTGACAAATTCCTTCTCTCTTTCCGCCGGTTTATCGCAAGAAGGGGAAGACCTTCTACCATCTATACTGATAACGGCTCTAATTTTCATGGATCCAATCAAATTCTGAGAAGAATGGATTGGCCAAAAATCAAAAGTGACACATCTGTGTCAAGAATATGGTGGAAGTTCATCCCGTCCAGCTCGCATTGGTGGGGTGGATTCTGAGTATTTGTGATTGGTTGGTCTAATGAAAACCATCTTAAGAAAAGTCCTCAGACAGTCTTGCGTAAAGTATGAGGGGCTTTCAAAAATCCTTTGCGATTTTCAGAATGTCATTAATTCTAGACCAATAACTTTTGTTTCTGAAGACCTGGAACTCCAACCACTGACTCCAGCGATGTTTCTGAGAGATCTTAAAGAGAGTGGTCTTAGCAAGCAAATTGAAGATCCCGACATTTGTGACGAAGTAGAGTACCATAGAAAATTAATCCTCACCAGTGCCCGTCTCTCAGGAAGCAACATCCCCGGTGTCTGTCTCTCCGGAAGAACTCTTACTCACTTCTGAACCTCGGCGAATCAACTGCTATGGTCGAACTCTACGAGCTCCTCATCTTTTGGATCTCTAGAACATTTCTTCTTTGAGAATTGAGTTCCAATGTGGTGAAACTCAAGGTGGGAAGTATGTCACGAAAAGCAATTCCACTTCTACTAAGACACTTCAACTCCTGGATTTACCGAAAACAAAATCGGAACTTTTTCGGCGATCTTTGCGATGAGCGGTGTTACAGCTGCATTGCATTTGTTTATACTAAAAATCATGCATATAATTCTATAAATAATTTCAACTAATTAACTGTCTAAGTATTTTTCAGATTGGTTCTTTTCAGTGTTGATGACTGATTGATTTAATTTAAGAGCAACTCGCATTAATGTCGATTCGTAGGTTCGATGTGACTTCATTTCACCGCGAAAAGAGCAAGCATGTTTATTTTCATTGCTCATCAGTTTTTGATTGCCACAAAATTGACTTGCCTCAAGTCAGACAGTTATTTTCTTTACTTTTTCTCAATTTCTCGTTTTTGCTCGTACTTTAATACATATTTTTTATTTGTAATTGAAAAAATGGCTTCCTTTATAGTAACTGTATGATGCTCTTACTTTACTTTCGCTTTTTAAATTCTAAAAGGATTTATCCATGGAAATTGCCATATTCACTTGCATAAATTGGGTTTTCCCAATTAGAATTCCCCAAGTAGAATTCTCATTCTACTTAAAAAATTACACCAAAAATGCAAACACTTCAACTTTTAATGCAAGCACCTTACCACATATGTTTTTTAAATATAATATTCACAATTTAAAAGTCAAGTGAGTTAGTGGATGTTTTGGTGTGGGTTAATTCACATAAATTTCTTTTTTTTTAATATCCGTCACTGAATGATGGGGTAGTTATTATTTCCCATATTTTGGTGTGCAGAAAAAATACGAAGACATTAAAATTTGTTTAAAGAATCTTAGAATTTTTATCTTCTCTAAATGGCAACCTGCAGTTTTCTCTGCTTATATTAAAATTTTTATTATCCGCATAACTGCTCTACGATTCAAAGCTTCTCTAATTTCTCTCAGTAAAAAAAGATGATATTAATTTCTTCAACAAACATGGCTTGCACAAGAGTCTTCCAAATAGAAATCATTAACTTGTAATTAAACATGTTTGCTCCAATAGAAAATTTTTCTGCAAAATAAGATTGATCAAATTAGTTAATTTTGAGACTTGTCTGTTTGCAGACACATATTCAAGGAGTTTAAATTTCTATATTTTATATTTTAATACTTTTATGCGATAAACTATTATTGTTTAAATTTAAGAATAATATTAATGAATTAATTTAACTAAGCAAACTATATTACGCTAAAAGTTTTGAAAGGCAGATGAATAAAAGAATGTGCCACAAATGAAAGTTTAATTCTACATTCAATTTACATAAGTGCATTGTTTAATATTGAGATTTTGTTCGATTAAAAGATATTCAAAAGATATTTTTGAGTTTAATTTTGAATTTACATTTATATAAAGAAATTAGTTTAATTAAACAAACCATATCACTTTAAGTGCTATTAAACATAGAGAAACACAGGTGATGTGCTCCTAATGAAATTTTTATTCTGCTTTCAAATCGCATTTATTTACAGGTTAACAGTAAGATTCCATTCATTTCTAGGATCTTTGAAATCTATGTTGGAATGTAGTTTTGATTCAGCTTTATATTAAGATTTACATGCATTTAATCAGTTACCTGCATTTTCTCATTAAGAATGATTTTAAAATTCTCAAAAATGACACATATCGGATGGAAATGAACTGCTTTCCAAATATTGCTATTGAAAAAAAAATGTTTTAGTGTATGTAACAGATACTATAGAAATTATTCAGCATTGCAATAAGTCAGCTATTTTCAAACATAGTTTTAAAATAAAGAATTTAGAATTATTAGAAAAGGTAGGATAAACATGAACTTAGTTTAATTTTTCTTCATTATTTTGATTTTTGATGAAAGAAAAAGAATAAAAGAAGGAGAAATACGCTGGACTAAATTGATATCTCACTTATGTATGAATTATGGACAATAAAATTTTGAATCCACTTGACTATGCTCAGAATTTCATGAGATGCATTCAGATATTAGATATCCAAACGATGATAAGAACTATTCAAACATTTTTATTTCAAACATTTTTAGAGTATATTAAAGAAAAGAAACATAATAACTTTTCAGTTCTATCGAATATTTCATTTATGTCTTTTTGCTCTCTTTAAAGCATACGTAAATAAAGTATTGAAATAGTCAAACAGTTTTGAGGCTGATTTTGACGAAGCTCCATGTTTCAGACATTTGTGTGTCCGAAAAAATGTCTGTCTGTCTCCAAGCGCGATAACTCAAAAAGACTTTTAGCAAGACTGCGAAAATTTAATATATGGACTTTACAGGATAATTGTAAAATTCTATTAAATTTGAATGCAATCCAGTGAAAGGAAGTTTGACCGTCCGCAAAGTACAAAGAAATATGAAAACTTTACAAAAAACGGTAAGGGGTAAATAAATGAAATTTGGTATATCAACTTATCATCAAATGAGCAGGTCCGTTTCAAATTTGAAACCAATTTCCTTAAAGGGTTGATCGTTTGTCTGTCTGTACCTTCAATTGCATGCAAATGCAACTACTCGAAAATTAAAAAAATCGATTTGGTATGTCATTTTGTGACTATCTTCGGAGTACTGCGTCAAAATTTGGTAATAACAAAATTCATAACGAAGGTGTCCGAAGTAAATATTCGGTTTTCTAGCGCGTTTGTATTAACCGTATTCTAACGATTAATCGCCAAAGTATTTGCTAAAGACCGCACGCTAAAAGGTTCTTTCTTAATGATTATTTGCCAATGACATGCAATTAATAATATACAAGTACTGGCTTTTTTTATCTGTAGTATGAAACACATATCTCTTATTTGGGGGATTTGATTCTGTAAAACATTCCTGCATTTAAGGTATTTCCCAAGATCCACATTTTTATACTGGAGTTGGAAGGAAGCTTGTTATTATCGTTATAAGAAAAACTTTAAATAGAAAGTACACGAGGAAATTTCTGCGACACTACTGCAATTATTTAAATAAGGACCTTAAATTCAGGAAAAAAAAAACTAAACATTACCCACTGATTTCGTCCAGTTTGGATGTAAAATTAAGCCCAAAAGTAAAAACAGGAAATTTTAAAAATAGAAACTCATATTCAATATAAGAAAGAAAAATTCATGGGGCAAAAATAACGGTGCAGGAGTTTTATTGATGTTTTGTGGGAAAATTATTCATAGATCGGTAAATAGCAGATGTTCGAATTTTCGACATTTATATTAATTTGGGAATATTTTTTACAATAAAACACCAGAAATATTATTCATATACTTCGAATATCATTGTTATGCTTTTATCACTAGTTATGTAATTCCTTAAAATGGAGGGTATCTGCTTTATTAAATATAAGTTTTAAGAAATTATTTTAAAATTCATCCCTATTATTAGATATTGTGCCATGTTTTTTTCTAATTTTATAAAGATTAAAATACATCTGGCAGACCATGACTCCCTAGGAATGAACATATGTATTCTGCTCTGTTCCATAAATTGTGTTTCATTTTGAAATGAGATTTGAAACGATGGATGAGAACGGAAAAAATCCACAGCGACGCTTAGGAGCAGCAACAATAAGGATCCTGGTGCAATCCCAGTGAGGGAATATTTGATGACAGCGGGGTATAAATAGAAGAGGAAGATATTTTGGAGGAAATAAATCCCATTAAAACGTACTTTTAAGAATTGAATTATTTCAAAAGTCTTCAAAGAAATTTCAAACTTTTAATGGCACATTAATACGCATTTTATGATCTTTCACATTAAGATCTAATTTTTGTAATTATATTTTAAAAATTTTAATGCAGTTATTATTATTATTTTTAAATTCTTTCTTTCTTTTTATTTTTATTATTTCAGAGTTTCCATGGAATCTCTGTCACGTCATTTTTTTGTAGCAAAATCGTCCTGAATGAAAAGAAAACAGCCAAAAATAAAAAAATTCAAAGTTTTTAAAAATATTTTTTGCATTGAAATAATATTAAAAAACATTAAAAATGGTAAATATAAAATAAATTCAAATACTTTTAAATGATATATAAACTAATTTCAAACAGTTTTGTAATCTATTTAAAAATATTTGTAAACAAAGTGAAATTTGTACAAAGAAATTTAATACAAATCTATTAAAACATGATAAATGCAAAATATCTATTTCTATAGTACATACTCCTAAAAATAAATTCTACAGGAAAACAAAGCATTAAATTACATCTGCATTAAAAAAATTCGACTGATTCTATTAAAAATTTACAAATTTTTTAAGGAATGTAAAGAATGAATTAAACTTCTCTGAAAATGCTAACCAATATATATATTTATACTTAAATTTTAATGATTATAAGAGAGCAAATGTTAACAAGATGAAATGCATTCTACTGTAGCAAATGTGGAGACAGATACCTGCACCAATACTAGTATATAAATTAAGGATAAGTTTCGAATTTCATTTACCAGTCGGTCCATCTTTATGAATAATTGATCCACAGCTGAAAAGTCAGGAAATGAAAATGCAATATAGTTTACTGGAATCGAATACTTCTTTCTTTCCAGAAGTGAACTAACAGAAAAAAGAAAAATGTGACAAGAGAATCTTATTTCTTTAAGGTTCGGAAGATTCCATTTGCATTTTTGGAATTTTTCTTAATTAGAATATGAAAATGACATGAATTTTCTTATAATGAATAAATAATATAACAAATGATATAATGAATTTTATTTATCATTTTATGAGCCTTAATAATATTAAAGAAATATGAAAAATAACTTTGAAAACATATGAGTATACACTTCAAATTAATGGATTGGTATTGTTAATTTCTTTGAATTTCGGCACAGGTGTTGTCCTCGTCATCTCACCGTGGTTTAAAATTACGATGTCCGTTTCTAAATGGCTCTAGTGTTGCTTTAAAACAGGACATTAATATAACTAAAACTGAAACCAATTGAATTTTTGCAATTCGATTTTCTCCCTATATTTAAGTAATGTTAATTTCATAAATAAAAGCTAAAACGATTTCAGGTATCTTTAAAGTAAATTTCAATTTTATCATACATTTATTTATTTTTTCTCTTTGAATCTTCCTTTAAATTTAAATTCATAGCAGTTTAAGCAGTGTTTTGGTCACTGAGACAATGAAGCATTTTTTATCTCTTTTTTATTTTTTGAATGTATTACGAAAATTTATACTCACATATTTAGAAGCAAATTCCTTAAAAGTTAGTATCCGTTGTATGGTATTAATTGAATAAAATGGCACTGTACGAGAATCAGTTTCAACACAGCAAAATCATGATAAGTTTCTTTAAATGAATAAGGGCACAGAACAAATAAGAAAAAATCAGATGTGGCTAAGTAAGAAAAATGCTCGTTTCTGTAATTAAGTAATCTAGAATGGAACTGTTAAACATTTTAATATAGATTAGCTTTAAAATTAAAGACGTATCTTTTTAATTAAGCAGCTTCCTCGCTTTTTTCCGGTTTTATATTTCAAAGCAGAGTTGACATACTGAAAAGGCCACACATAATACGCCATTGATGAAAGAAAATCTCTACAATTGTTTGCATCTATTTATGTATACTATGTCAAGCTTTTCCAGAATTCCATTAAATTGCAAACATATAAATTACACCGTTTTGATTCCACCATTAATCTTTTTCACCAAATTTTTTAGGAATTTTTCTGAGTGTTATCAATATTATTTACTGAAAAGTGATAAGTCACCGAGAAAAAAAAGAAGATCAGAACAGCAGGTACCAACAAAAGGGAGGTGGGGGACCATTTTTACAGTAAGGGCCTATAATACTGTTATACTGTTTACATCTCTCGCATAAATAATTAAAATGAAAAAGATATAATTTCAGCCAATACGGTGATGTCATCAATCAAGCGCCACTGTTGAAGTGAAAATCACTGCCTTTAAAAAAAAAATCTGAATTTTTTATGTAACATCATAAACTTATGTGAAATATCCAAAGATAAACTTATTATAATATATTTAATTCTGTTTCAACTGAGGTTCTTTTTTTATTTATTTTGGATATTTTGTGTTTCACCCTGGAAGGGTGTTGGTCCTTTCATATCTATGATGGAATCAAAGCTTCGAGGAATGAGGATTAAAGGGACTTTGGCTTTTCATCGATCGGGATATATTTAATCATAAACCGAAAATCACAGTTAATTTCGAACATTTTACTCTACGGGCATTAAAGACGATTGATCTTGACAATTACAGAGTTTGAATCCAAATATCGTCTGACAATAATAATATGGGAATATGGGACATAATAATAATATGGGACAATAATAATATGGGCAGAAATCAAAATTATTAAAGTTATATTGAAACGATTGCATTTTATTACTTCGGAAAACTGCCATTTTATACGCAACCTTTGATAAAGTAACTTTTATTAATGATAATGGCATACCATTTATAATAAAACACATTATATTTTATGTAAAATATATATTTCTGTAAGAACACAAACTGGTGTGTAATAATGGGAACCAGCTGAATGCGCGTTTAAAAAAAGCTGTCCGTGTTGGTTGAGTAATATACGTATTTATAATAATGAATAAAATGAACAAACCAGTCGTTTAGTGTCAATTTCTGTCTCCTTTAAAAGCTCACGACTTCTAAATATATGAACAGTGGTCACCTGTCTTCCTCCATCCCCTACATTTGTGTAAAATAAAGAAAATACAGCCACACAGTAAATTGTCAACAGGGAAATCTCGCAATAGTGTTCATCAGATCCTGCGGATGTAGCAAATTCGAAACTTTGCATTTCATATGAAGACTCATGACCTCCTATAAATAAATCTTAATAAATCACTTCTCTTATTTTAGTGATATGGAAGAAAACGAAGAATTTTTCTTTTATTTTTCCTTCCCACCCCCTCTGTCGAAAAAAGCCTAAGAGAGAAAAGCAAAACTCATCTCGTTTTAAATAATTCTTTGCGGGATTTCTTATATTCAAAATAATTACTTACACAATAA
This sequence comes from Argiope aurantia, assembly GCA_026543865.1. Taxonomy (NCBI): domain Eukaryota; kingdom Metazoa; phylum Arthropoda; class Arachnida; order Araneae; family Araneidae; genus Argiope; species Argiope aurantia. The sequence goes on along the minus strand of JAPMOR010024827.1, from coordinate 23,704 downwards.
ATTTTTCAACTATGTTAAAGATTATTAATGAAGAAATATCTCTAAAGAATGAGAAATCTAACGTTTTAGTTATCCAAATTTTAATAAAAGTTTTAAAAATTTTGTTTCCATAACAATTAATGCAATTGTTGTCAGGTTGAGCTACATTTACAATGAGCAAGCTACATTTCCTTATTAAAAGGGCATTAGAGTATCTTTTACGAATCATAAATTCAACATCGGATGTTTCTTGCTATTTTCAGCGTGAAGCACGAGCAGCAATGACATCTTTTGAAGAATCTTCTAATTAGGGCACGTATAATTTTTTTCTAATTATTTTCAGAGGTATAATCAATTAGAGTATTATTTTTGATCGTTCCGTTAAATATATTTAAAATTATATTGAAATTACTTCAAATTATCCCACTGTTTTACTCGTGATTTTATATTTATTGAAAATTTTTGCAATAATTTCATGCTTTAATACATATACCTAATTTAATTTTATATATAACAAATTATATCTACTCCATAATGCTTTCATTTTAATTTTGTTTCTTAAATGTTAAACGAAATTATCTTTGAAAACTTTTAGACTCATTTTATAAATTCTTTCTTTTTTCCTTATATTAAAGTCACCAGCGATAAAAAAAATCTCCATAACCTCAAATCATTTCAAATTTTAATAAAAAATTTTAATAAAGAATATTATTCTTTACAAAGCATTCTTTAATAGCAAATTAAGATCATGAATATTTTGGTGTTTCTTAATTTAAAAATTTTACTCAATGCTACTTGAAATTTTAATAAAACCAAAAAAAAGTGCTCCTCTAAAATGTTTCATCGAACATTAAAGCAGACAAGTAAAATAAAGGCAAGAATTTTAAATGTTGCTAAATGACATCTTGTAAATATTTGTATTAACACTAAAAGAGTTTAAAAATCAAACATTTTCTTTAGGTTTCTAAGCTTCTCTAATTTCTCTCCGTCATAATAGTTGAGTTTTTTAAAACTATCACAACCTGGATGACGCAAGAATTTTTTAAATGGAATTCAGGCACATGTAATTAAATATATTTGCTCAATAGAACAGAAGGATGCAAAACATCGTTAATTATCTTCATTGATTTCAAGATTTGTCTGTTTCTTGTTATATACTTGATATGATTAAATTTCTATCATCTTTACATTAAAAACTAAACTTTTATTGTTTTATAATTATAATATTAATAAATTAAGTCAGCAAATTAACGTTACGTTAAGAAATTACAAAACTAGAAGAAATTCTTTATTCTTTGAATCCTGCTTTTGAATTGCAATTATATATAGTTCAAGAGTAGGATTCTGTTTAATTTAAAATGTACTTAATCTCTATTGTTTAGTTTAATTTTGATTTTTCAATAATATAAACAAATAAATTCAATGAACCAAATTATTTTAAGAGATTTCCATAATAGAGAAACAAAGATATTTTCGCATGAAAAATTAAAATAAGTACATTTGAAGTTTCCAAGAATGACTTTTAAGAAGCAAGAAACTTTGTAGAATTGGTATGAAAAAAACATTTAAAATAAATAAATATCTATCTGACTTGAAAACTGATACTATTTCGCAAAAATTTGTATTGTAAGATAAGCTGTTTTTCGAGTATTTCGATTCGATTTGAAATTATGCGGAAATTTATTTCATATAAATGGTTCTTTTGATTATTAAAGATAAAATTTGCATATTTAATTTTAACTTATTTAATAATAACTGAAATTATTTTATTCAGAGAATGGTAATCTATTTTCAGCTTGTTATTTATACACATTTCACAGTATTGTATTCTATAAATATTAGCAAGGACATGAAAAATATACACATTATATAAAAATTTAGCAATTTTTAAGCAAAAAAATAAGATAAATATTAAAAAAACATTTCCGGGTTGTTACAAATTTTGCTTCAGAATTTTTTTATATTATAAATAATGTTTTATGCCAACTGTAAATCATACTTAATAGATTTGTCTTTTCTTTGAATTTATTTAGACATGTGAATTTGAATAATGTGAAGAAAACATTGCGAAATGAAACACCAAATTTTATCAATAACATCAAAGAAAAAAAATGAAAATTAATATCAAATTTTTTGGAAGCATGGCATTGGAAGAAGTGTTATTTCTAAATGAGGCACTTTAACCACTCAAACCACCAATACGAAGGTAATGGAAATTTTATATATGAATTGTTTCACCTAAATTAATCTTAAGCTGACCATTCACTGGGGAACATTATTCTTTTTTCAAAAATGAATCGTTATATAGTATTATTATTATTATTTTTTTTAAAATTTGATTTTAATCATTTTGTTTGAAAATTGGTTTTTATAATATAATTTAAAATAACTTCAAAATAAAATAATGTGGTGGTATGTAGATAATTAGGATCTGTGCAGGAAGCAACAGGACGCATGTTGTTGGAAACATTTCTTTAATAATCACATTCACACACTTAAACATACACTAACACAAAGGCAAGACATTCACGCGCGCGGCTTCACAGTTCAGCATCACATCTCGTTCTAATTACAATCGCAATGCATTATGGGATGGCATATGGGATGGCCTCATCAGGCATCGCCATCTAGTATCCAAAAGAGAAGATAAGTGTAATGCAACTGCTACAATAATATTTTAATAATAAACGTTCCACGGAATCTCAATGAGAGAAAAGTATTTGTAGATAATTTTCGAAGAAGTATTTTTTTTCAATTAAATCAATATCAAAAAATGATGTAGATATTGACTCTTAAAATTTTACTTTTTTCCCCACTTAATTCTTTCTATATAACATGTATATATGTAAAATTAAAAATTGTAGTCAAACAAATTTAAAAAATAAAAAAGTGAAGTTTTTAACTTTGTTATATTAATTCTATTATATTTCAGCTCTATTATATTAACTCTTAACTTATTGAAGCAGTTGTTATGTTTCACAGTTGATTTTTTTTCACAGTTGACCACACTTTACCTATAAATGTATGACTCTATTTATATATTTTAATACCTTTTATTTTTTTTTTCAATCAGTTTAATAGCGTTATACAGAAAAGTGAAAATCAAATGTTAAAATATCCTCTACTTCTTAACCCCTTATCCGACTGCAAATTTAGAGATATGTTTTAGTAAGCCAGCTCAATATCTTTATTTTCCCATGCTTTTTTCTGACATATTTTTCCATTTTATGTAAAAATGCGTCTAGAGAAAATATCAAATTGTACTTTACAGCTATCCAAAAGAATTAAATTAATAATTTCGAACAAGATATAATGATTTTCTTTTAATTTCTAGTTTACTGAAAGGAATTACTCCTTTACTGACAAGTTTACTGATCTCAAAAGAAAAACAAAATGAATCTCATATTGTCTTTTCAAAAAGTTATTTCAGAGAATATGACAATATCCCAGTAATCATTTACACAACAGATTAATAAGTTATGTAAAATATTGTTAATGAAGGGGGTTCACTATATGATAAGAAATCCAATGTCTTATTTAAGCAAATGGTAATAAATATTTAAGAATCTTGTTTCCATAGTAATTAAAATATTTAATGTCAGGTTGTTTCAGACACTTGCAACAATGAACAAAATACATTTCATTAATAAAAAAAATTAAAATAAATTTAACAGTGTTTTCTTCGGATTATAAATTGAAAATCATCATACTCTTCTTGCCATTTCCATCTTAATGCGCGATCTGCAGATATCCTTTTAAAGGATATTCTAATTAAGATGGCATTTCATAGAAAAGAAGGAGACATGATGCAAATATTCAAAACTGCTGTTTACAATTAGAATTTATTTAAATAATTTACTTAATATTTCTGCTTTAGCCTAAGAAATAAAATATATCATTCTGCAAATTCAAATGAAACAACTTGACAACTGTCTAGAAGTAGTTGCATCGAAAGAGCAGCTTCAAGACATCTCAAATATTTATTAAAAATTCTTTTATATTTTCCTAATTATTTACAATAAACTAGTGAATTAATTTTATTCTTCTCATTGGCTTTAATTAAAATAATATTAGAATCATTTAATGTTTTATTAAGGATTTTATGTTTATTTAGGAATCTCATTTAATAAAGTAATGAACTATAAAATGAAATATTTTGGTCGTACTTACTTAAAGAAGTGAATTCATTATTTTGATTTTAACTATAAGCAAAGTATTTATTTCATCCTAGAATTTGATTGGTTTATGAAAAAAAAAACAATTCTTGCAGCTTAGAAAGAAAATTAATTTGATTTGAAATTCATTTTTATCATCTATTTAAGAAATTCAGACATTTTGGTACTGTGAATTTTTTTTATTTTTAATTTAGACATTTTTCTAAATTCGAAGTTTCCAAGTCTTTTAAAATTTTTAAGACTTAGGCCGTTGTAATAAAATGTAAAAAAGCTTATCACAGACATTTAAAGTTATTAAATTTGAATTATTAAATATCAAATATCAAAAGATTATTAATATCAAGTTAATTAAATATCAAAAGAACATTAAGATATTATTAAAAAGAGATGTAAATCTGCTGCAAAAAAATTGCGGATTGGATATCATGAACTCGTTGCATTATTATGATGGTCAAATGAAAGTTTTTTATTCATTTGGAAAAATGTTCTCTAATCATAAGTAGTGAAGTAGAATTTTGTGGGAGAGTTTCTGATTGCGACTTCTACATATTCATTTTGCTTTCTGACAGTTTACGTTGGAATATTTCTTATTGTGTGAATTGAATCAGCTGAGGAGGGGGGGGGGGCATCATCATGAATATATGGATGCGGAGTTGTTGCATAAGTAAGGAAGTTTTTCCCTTCCCTTTGGGTATAGCACTAGTGTGGGATTAAGATGTATTTTTTTTCTATGTTAAACGCGCATCCTTTTGGCGAGCTTAACCCAGAGTAAGGTTAAGGTTTCTAATAGGAAGCTCGTCAGTGCTTTAGTCACGACAGTACAATCTTTATCAAAGGTTTCCATTTATGATCCAATGATATTTAATCAGATCATCCTAGATATCAACACATGCTGAATTTTGAATTTGCGGTGAATTAATTAGTGATGAAATTACTTTAGTTTATGGAAATTGAAGTGTAATAAAATGATTCGGAATATCTTTTTTTTATTTTGTGAAAATGCTAGAATCAAATATAAAATAGTTTTTCATATTATGTTATGAATTAATAAAATATTTAATAAGATATTTCATACATTAAAATCTTTTCGTATTAATAAAAATCTAACAATTCAATTTAATCTTTCTTTAATAGTAGTGATAAAATTTAACATTTTATTCACTAAAAATTTCTTAATGTCTTTCAGTTATATTATTTGTCATGAGCATTTACCAAAAATCTATACAATAGTTTGAATTTCCATAGTGATGAAATATTTATGAGCTTATAATTAAATTTATTTTTATTAAACTAATTTTCACAGTAAAAAAGCATTTATTCACGTGGGCGTTAAAATTGTATCAATCACTAACATTAATATATTTTTACTTCCTCCTATTTAAGGTTTATACTGAGTAAGCGGTCAATAAGTGAGAATTCATAACTTTAGTCTTTGATTTGAATATCTGCAACGAAAAATTTTCTAACGAATGCTGAAGGTCTGATTTCAAGCAAATCATTACAATAATTTCAACAATGCTTCTTAAGACAAAATATTACGATCTTAAATAAAAGAATTTGAAATTCTCGAAAATATATAAAAAAAAGATAATTTGTAGATTGAATTTAGCAAAACTATATATATATATATCTTACCTAGTAAATAGTGCTAATAACAAAAGAAGAATTTTTCCTTATTTAAAACTTTTATGAATTTAACCGTCATTAAAGTAAAACCAGGAATATTTTTTTACATATAATACTAATATTTCCACGTTTGTGACCTATTATTCTTAAAACAATGTTAATTTTTTTTAAATGATTGCAAGATTCATTATAAAGCATCCCTTTTTAAAACACTCATTACTAAACACACATTTAAAAAACATTCATTTCAAATCATCATTGTAAACTGGAAAAAATAATATATTTTACTAACCCATTAAGTCTATAAGTTTAAAAAAAACTCAATTGGAAAAATGACGAGTGACTATGAACAAAAAATGGTTAAAGTACTGAAAAAAATTCAGTCACACATCTATCAGATGATGGGTTTTGTGAACTCCTTCGACTGAAAGCTTTTCAACTCGTCAAAGTTTTTTTAAAACATTATAAAAAACATTTGAGTTATTAATTGAAGATGTTTTAAAAATAGAGTTGCCTAAATGAATTTTTCGATATAGTAATGCCTAAAACAATATATTCACCATCGTAATTTTGTTCCGCTCGCCCTTCCCTAACAGAAAATGCAGTTTTAGAATCAGATTATCAATATATTTTAGGCTACCTAATCAAAAAATTGTTAAAGAAATAATCGAATACAAATCATCACTCCTGAAATAAAATCTAATAAAGAAAGTAATATTAGCAACATTAAAGAAAATGAATATATTTATTAATTTTCTTTATGATGGTTCAAAGAAAAGAGACAACTTACTTGAGAATATTTTATAATGCTGGAGATTGGCATTTTAATTGAAATTTGGACCATTCAAACAATTATTTTTCGATCCCTTTTGGATATTTTCGTCTCGCGTTTAAAGAAGTGATGCTGATTTTTTTTTCCTTTTGCAATGGATTCAAATCATCCGTATAACATTAATACCCATGGTTAATGAATAATATCTAGGCGTCTAAAATCTTTTTATATTTCTTAAATGCCTAAAAGACGATAAAAGACGATACTAAAGACCATCAATCCAAGAAAAATGTGCAATCTTTTCTTTTCTTTTTTTTCTTTTTTTGCAATTTTTTTTACTTGAAAACGAATACCTAATTTCTATTCAAAGAATAACCAAAAAACCATGTTACTATACAGTGGAAAAAATAAAACATATAGGTTGGAATGTCATGAAATCTGTCATATATACGAGGATAGCTTTCATTGAGGGGGATAGTTCATGAGAAATTTAAAAAATAAATGATCCAAAAGAACAATTTTTTGAAAGAAATATAGTTCCTTTCAAACTCAAATTATTCATAAAACTTTACCTGAGGCTCTCAGAAATTTCAAGGAATTTCTTTGGAGTGAAAGTTTGACATTCATTTGATCTTCACCTGAATAATTTTGCTTGAAATCAAATTTAGATTTCGGAAATAAGAATGTACTACCTTCTTTACTGTTTTGGAATGGAGACAGAAAGTTCTGAATTACCATTAAATGAAAATAGAAATATTTTTGCCACACTTTTATTTACCGTTTGTAATATGATGGCATTTCTGCATTTTTTTATAACTTAATATATGGAATCTAATTAAATATTGTCACGAAGATGTAAAGAACTACGTCGTTAGTTTAAACAAACAATTCGATTTCATAGGACAAAGCAATTCACAATAGCAAGAGATTGAGAACTTACCCATCACTGATTGGACTCAGCTTTTATATACGTATATAATGTTGGAGAGCAATCCAGTTTGAATATTTAAGAAAGATTTCGACTTAGAAAGATCTAAAGAAGAAAAAGAATACCAATCTTTTGATAAAACAGAGTGGCTGGAATGCGAACTGAACGGATCAACCAATCTGAAACGAGATGAACCACGGCGGTTGCTAGTTATTCCAGTTAATGCGGTAGCTTATTTATATTTGAGGCGAAAAGAAATTAATATGAGTTAATTTATATTTTTAAATTTCTTTGATTATCCTTCATTGATTAAATTTATTATTCTTTAAAAACTAAGCTTTTAAAAAAATCATCAAGTTTCTAAACATTTGTTTAAAGATATAAGCTTGATACTAAATGGATAAATATGCATTAAACATGTGAATATTTGTAACCTATGCTTATGTACTGTTTCATTTTGAAATATTTTACAATCGTTCCCAGGCAGAGGGATTTGTTTGACATTATCTTTTGGACAACTAATGGCAAGCGCTATTTGTTTACTAAGCAAACACTTAAACAGTAAATATAAAGTGAATAGAAACCATTATATTGTTTGCTGTTCAAAAGCACGTCTCCCCCCGTCGTTTTAAACAGTAAAACCTTTGGTTAATCACTAAAGAGAACAAAATCTTCTGAAATGAAACAACTGTGCAAACTCTAGATTACAGGAGAGTCTTAGTACAGTCTAAATTGAGAGAGAGATTATGTAGTGCTGAAACGAGCCAAGAGTTTCTTACGAAAGACATAACCCGAATGAGAAAGGTTACAAAACACGAGCAAATTTGTTAGAACCAAATGAGACTCTTCTCTCTTGGTTTGTGTCATCATGCAGTTATAAGGAATACGAATATAGCTCATTCTGTTGTAAAAATTTACAATAATTTTCTACACGTAAGATTTAAACACAATTATACATAAGTCGAATATACTGAAGTATCCTTATTTACAAACACAAAATAAGTTTGATGTTTGTCTTAACTCCTCCACATTTTTAATTAAAAAGAATCCAAATATATCATTTTTTTATGTTTGAAATATATGCTAATTGATATTCGAGCCAATATTTTTCGAAAACGATAGATATTTCCTTATGTGGTTTCTATACAAAATGCAACTTCTATCTCTGCTAATACTATAAAATATACAAATTTGAAACTCAAAACTATTGCTTTATTTCGATATTTGCAGTTCAAAATATTTTCAAAATTCTAGTTTCTCGAAAGAATACGCATTGCAATCATAAATGAATAACATGTAATATTGTCCGACCTCTTCCGATAATTGTATCCCAGGCGCAGTTCATTCAGTACCATGCCACGAGTAGTCGTAATGATACAAAACGATGATCTAATAATCCGAGAAGATCATTTAGCGGCCAGCCTCTTGGGATATCGGACACTAAAGAATTCTCCAGATTTACTTCGGCAGCGTTTCTGTCCAACTCTCTCCATAGAGGATTTTCTTAAAGAATATAATTCACATTTCCTTTATCTGAGCTCAGAAAACATATTTGTTGCTCTTTCATCCGCAGGAACAATCGAATAAATTTTTAAAGCTCTGTAGCCTTTGTGGTAAACATGTAAAGAAATAATAAATGAAGGTTTGGAATTTCTCCATAGCAGTGGAACATCAACAGCTTTTTAATGTGCGTGGGGGGAGGGTGTATGGTTGGGGGGATGTAAATACATTTTAGCAGATGCTTGGCCTGGAAGAAGATACTTTAGAAATTTTAAACTTCGCTTTATTTCATTCCGGGAGGCATAATTTGCACAAATAAAAAGCGGTAAGAGATACGTCAGTTTACGTCACGATACAGAAGCATAAGGCAGCGAAAATCTTCCCTCCCGTATTTTTACTATGAGATTTCGACAGGTATTTCTTTGACACGTGCCGATTTAGGAAAGGGAATTTTAGTAGGTTTAAAATAATGTTGTAAACATTAGGATTTTTATCCCTTCACTCAGAAAGAAGACTTGAGAAAAGCTGAATGCATAAATTTTCCAGAGCGCATGAAGAATTAATCAAATAAAAAGCGAAAACTGGATCAGAAAATATGGGAACATTTGAGAATGAAAATAAAACGGACTTAATTAAGATAAAATTAGAACATTAATTAGAATATTAATCCATTATTAATTATATATATATATATATATATATATATATATATATATATATATATAT
>JAPMOR010024827.1:0-13988 GCA_026543865.1 Argiope aurantia | reverse complement strand
ATATATATATATATATATATATATATATATATATATATATATATATAGGAGTTTAGTTTTTTAGCAGTTATTGTGATATTATCGAAATTCTTTTAAATTTATTTATGACATAAATTATGTCTTCAATAACAATTATGCTGAGAGATCGAAACATAAAAACATCCATAAATTCTCCTAAATTCGAACTTTCGAAACTTCAAGAATGCAATTTTTAATTTCATTATTCATTTATCTACAGATAATTAATTTCAAAACGCCGATACAAATAATAGTAAATATAAAATTTCATTGAGATTTGATAATTATTGATATTGATATTATTTGATAATTGACTCCTTTTCATTCATTAAGTAAAAACAAATTTTATGGCTCAAAAGTCCTGAAAATCAAATACTTTTCACTGTCATTGAATTTCAAAATATTTTTGACTCATTTTCACGTATTAATGTATCCATGTTCGGAACGAATTTTTAAATATGATAAAGAATCTTTTTTTTTATTGTACCAAATAACTAAAACAGACTTGAAAGGTCACTATTAGATGAAAAAAAAAATGCACTCACTCTTTTAATTTTTGAAAAAAAAACAACCCCTGTTTATTTAAAGAAAAGTTAGCAAAATTTTCAACGTAAGGAAAAACAAAGTAAATTTAAAATATAATGGAAATATTTAACTTTTATTTCACCTATATATGGCGCAAACTACATAAAATGTAACAGACTACAAGATAATTATTTTTGTAAATTTTATGATTATATAAAGATGCCATTAATGATTTTTTTTGTCAAAAGTTTTCTATGCTTTGAAATAAAACATGCCTAAATGAAGCTATCTGGAACTCAACGGTCTAAGATTCTGGATATATGTATACCAAATTTCATAGAATTTTATTGAATTGATTTTGAGACATCATGTTTTCAGTGAATCGATGACAACGAAATTTCCATTCTTCAGGAAATGAGCTTAGGTATTCTACTTTAAATTAGTTCATCCAAATGCGCTGGAAACAAATGTAATATTCACGCTTTTTTTTTAACAGAAATGCCAAAAATAAATAAACTACGTCTGAGTTGGTAGAGAGTTAATATAAACATTATTTTTTTGGAGAATTTTACAGTAAAAACAAAATGAATCCTTCATTTTTGGTTAAAAATACCAATGTTTCCAATTTCATTTTTATTTGCTGTATATTATTGAAACTACAGTATTTACAATTCTTTCTTACGTATATTAGAAACAAAGTCTGTTTTAGAATCTTCGAAATTTAGACTTTATTCTCCTATCATATTTTTATTTATTTTAGAAAACGTATTTTTACAACCTAGTCGGATGCCTTCAGCGGGAAGGGCTCTCCTCAAGAACATGTTACATACTCTCAGAAAAAGATGGTATCTACGCTTCGCTTGCGCAAAAGAATTATAAACTTTGTATAAACTTTAAACACCACAAGTTCTCAGAGTTTTATTTTTTAACTCCCACCATGCGAGTTGTGTATTCAAACAATAGTAAAGAAAATTGGTACTTATGTATCAACCGCTTTTCACTGGCAGTAGTTAAGAGATATCGATCTTCGGCATGAATGTTGAGTATGAGCCTGGCAATATTTTTTAGGTAATTTTAATCGTTGCCAAGCACTTGATACAAAAGTACATGAGAACTGAAGATGTATTTTGTTTTTTCCGAAGGAAATTTCACACGCAAATGTAACTTGAATAATAAGATCAAGTACATAATTTAATTAAGTCATCACATTTTTTATTTATGGCTCATTTTTTAACTCCTTTAATTTCAGCACTTCACAAAGAATTGTTGTTTTATATGATAGCTTTAAGAAAAATAGTTGCTGTAGCAGGATAAATTATTAGATTTATTATTATTTCAAAAAACACAGTTGTGCTGTCATGCACTATACATAATTGTAAGATCCAGTCTTTTAAAGAAACTCTTAATTAAAATCAAAATGTTCGATGTCGTAAATGAAATCTAAATGTCGATTAATTACTATCCATCAAAACTCGGAGTACCCATTTCAACTGCAAACACTGGCAAAGTGCTTTCATTAGTTATATGTGATTTCCTCCACCACGAGATTTATTTTAGAAGCATAATCTTTAAATTATAGAATGTTTGGCATTTTACGCCAGATTAGGATTAACTGTCAATACTGAAGACCCCAATCGCCCATTCAACAAAACTACTGCGGAGATCGCTGTAACCTCCTTTTTTCGAAGCATGTTGGATTGTATACGTGTGGGGCATACTTTAAACATCAGAGACGCTCATTCAATGATATTTTCTGAGAACTTTCAAAGGATATTCCAACATATGTTTGTTTAGCAGCCATTAGCTTAGGAGGGTCCTGTTTTGTATAATAAAATTCATTAAAAATATAGGCTATCGTTGCTATTTTGGGGAAGGGAGGACATTTTTATAATATTTCATGGAGAAATTGAACTTTCCAGTATTCTGAGGTACCTGAAATAGGATGATCTTAGGACCGAGTGAGCTAAGGAATGGTGTCTAAATTTGCTTTTAGGTAAATGAAAGATGTTTCACTTTCACATAATCTTCTACTTGGACGAATGAAATCCAATCCACTATAAATTCAAGGAGATACCTTAAAAATGTCAAGAAATTAAAAAAAAGAAATTTTCTAACTCCATATTTGCTTTTAATAATATATCTGTACTAATCTATAAATAACTGACTTTCAGAGGAATTTAAAATAAAATTATATTAAAGATGACAAATCATAATATAGAAACCAACTTCATATCGAACAAACATATTTTAATGGCATTTGATGTTTACTTTTCATTTACACTCAGGGCTATACATTTATAAGTGGTCCTTAAATGAATTCTGTTAGGTTGGATATGGATTGGAATTGGCTTTAAGATAAAAGCGAATTATATAATACACTACAGAAATTATAAATATAGGAAAAGAAAAGTAATTTTTTATGTGCATACAAGAGATATAAAAAAATCGTTCTTTTTAAGAAAGCAAATAATGCATATCGTAAATCATAATGCGTGCATTTTTTGTTTGTTTGTTAAATGAAAAAAATGCAAAGGTAATTATTTCATTGTTTATGAAGAAAGAAAGGAAAATACAATAATACATAAAGTAAAAATTAAGAACGATTCGGATACGCAGCAATGCATTAAAGGCAACCCATATAAATCCAAATATGACCGATTTTACATTAAATTATAGAAATATAAACGTCTTGTGTATTTAATGGAAAAATATATGTACTTAATGCTTGTGAAATAACTTATTTAATTAATGAGAAGAACCACCCCAATCTTCCAGAATACATACAGTTTAATTGAATAATTGAAACGCAGCTATAACAACAGGCGAGAACAATGATTGAACCCTAACAGTCCTCGTCGACCACGGGACAATCCCTCTCGTAGATGGCACGTCCAAACATCCCCTTGAAATCATTCGATTCCACACCATTTATATACCCAACAGAATGACCATGTCAGAAGTATCTCTTCTCCATTTTGCGACACATATCGATAAAATGTACAAACCATTGCAACTAGGGAATTTTTATCAGGACTGATCTCAACACTGATCTTGTTCTTTTGGTTGAATGAATTCTTTTTCCGCATTAGGACACTCAGTTACTTCTGCGGTGTGTAAATCAAAACATTATCCCTCAGGATTAATTAAAACTCCTTGAAGCTTAGACTTCATGTAAGAATGGTATACATCACCACTATTAGAAAAAAATCAACTTGATTATCTCGAACCCTGTATCAACGGTTCGATTAAACATTTTCTACTTTTCTTGCCTAATATCACGTCTTTAGCCATAAGAATGACATAATTTTTTTTCATATAATCACAAGACTGAGTTCCATTTCCTTCTTCATAATATGTACTGCCGTGCATACTAAATATCAACATATATATGGCGAGGCACAATTCTTGGCATAAATTTGCCTTTCTTTCATTTCAAAATGGGCGATAATTGGATATCTCAATTTGTATTTGGGAGCTTATATTTAGATTTAAAGAATTCACAATTCATTTCAAAGAAACTCCAATACACTCCAGCACGATACACCTTCTATATCTCTGTATTATTTTCGAAAGTCGGACTTTTCTTTTCCATTCTATTTTGTATACGAAAGGATCATTTTGAATAATTTTACTGTTTCATGGGCGCCGGTTTTTCCAGAAACTCTGAAGGGTAACAATTTACTCAACCAGTTCTCCTGTGAGCATCATATATATATATATATATTTTCATTTGCTTTTTAATAAACAAAAAAGATCATTACATAACATTTTGACAAAAACATTAAAAAAAATCCATGAAAAATTCGAAAAGCAAATTAAACCTCGGATGATAAAAAGAGTTTTGATTAAATAATTCAGATGGAAGAAAATGTGAAAAAATGCAGTTTGAAAAAAAAATGAATTAATGAAAAAAACGTCATCTGTTTAACATTTTATCATGAGACACTCTTTGTGAGAGATCAAATATCAGTAATTATAGGAAGCAATGATTTTTTTCTTTATTTCATGTAAAGCAAGCAATATATACCACAATTTAAAAATTTATATATCAGAATTTTCATTTATCATTAGTATTATATGGTTTGACAAGCTGTGGAAACTAAAAAAAATATTAAGAAATTTTTGATTAGAAAGAAAGATTATTTTCCTCACTCGTCAGTTAATTAACTGTTTATACAAATTTCATAACCTCGAATTTATATCTCATAGGTATTATCTTTGAATAGATTACACATAACTATTGAATTTTTGTTTCACGTCTTTATATTGTCATGTTGATAATTTTATATTTGAGAAACGTAATACATTAAAAAAAATTATTTGTCTTCTTTTATTTCAATAACGCAAAAGGATTAAAGTACGGTTAACGCAAAATAAAAATTTGTAGAATTTATAATTTTATTTTCCATTATATATAAGTGAATATAAAATGCCATGTCCGTTCTAATATCTAGTAATAAATATATTTCTTCATTAGTCAATCGTTCATTAAAAGTATAAAAAAAAAGAATTAAAATTCGAGCCTAAAAATCACTTCAGAATAAATTGCATTCGAACAGTCAAACCCTAACTTTTCATAAAAATACCTAAAATGAAACAAATTTTAAAATTTCTCATGTAAGCTGGGAGACTTTATATTGGTTTAATTTCATTTCATACGAATCAAATGCTCCGTATAAATTTCATTCTACATGAAATATGAACGATTGCATTATTGATTATTTAAAAGAAAAAGTGTCCATTTTATCTTAAATTCAATATCAGTGATCTTTTCTTTCATTCCAGAATGTTACTTCTTTAGAAATAAAGAAAAGAAGGTTTTCAAAAGGCACTTTTTTACATTCAAAATGAAGAACCCTTTTCCATTTGGAATCTAAACTAAATTACAGTTACATTTTACGAGAGAAAAAAAAATCACACTACAGATTTTTATGAAATTCGACTTCACAGAAGTGACCTTACATGCATCATATTCATCAGAAAGAAAAGTTTCGGGTCCGTTTCTTAAATCAGTTTTGCAAAATAAATATGAATATTAAAATGTATTTGTGTGACTAAAGATAAATTAAAAATTATTTTTACTTTTTTCTAATCACATTATTTCTCTTTGAATAATTTGAAATGAAGTTATTATATTGAATAAAATATTTTTGCATAGTTTACAATTATCATGGTAAAACAATAACAATACTAATTATATTTTAACCACAGAGAACAGTTACCTGTAAAGCATTTTGAAATAAAACTATCATTATACTAAATGAAAAAAAAAATGTTTTAGACCATGTGAAGCGTAGGATTATTAAAAAATTCAAGAATATATATGAACGCCTTTAATGAGCTTCATTTCGGAGGTACAGAGTAAAAATTTAGTACGGATATTATATGGCATTTGGTCAAGCATGAAAGTGAAAACAGTAATCCAACTCTTACAGTTTCGTTATAATGATAAGAATTCAAAATTTACAACTGGCAATGCATTCTTTTCTTAACAAAATCTTGATTACGACAGAGAAATAAATTTAAATAGAGTCAGAATAGTATTTAGAGCACAGAAAATCACAGAGAAAAACAACAACAATGGCATTCACAAGATTACCAATCGCTTTTCCTCTGAGATCTACATTTTATATTTTGCTCTCATCTCACCTGGATATTTTGCTTTGTAGAAATATAAACTATTGGATTGTTTTTTGCTAATTTTGTTCACATCTACTGTAAAGGAGGTTTTAGAGACGCCTTTGGGACCATTGATTAAAAACTTAATATAAAAACAAACCTAAAAATGACAAAATTATCCGCAGTGCAAGAGTAAATAATTACATTTAGTAGTTTGCTATGAAGTAGATTTTACTAAGAATGTGACTCCTGAACGTTCAAAATAACTAGTCGCGCATTAGACTGAGCATCTAAAGATACTTTCATCTCTAATTTTAGCAATATATTTTATCCTAAGGAAATGGTGGTCAATATTTTTTAAAAAATGTATGGAGAATCTGGTAAGTTTTATTTATTGAAAACTATTTAATTCATCAAGCATACTCATCATCAATACAAGGATAAAATTATTCTCATTTTCTATCAGAAAAAAATTTCTCCGATACCTTTCTGATACTTCTAAAATTTAAATACAAATTTTTCTTTGAATATTTTAGAAAAAAAATACTTCAACCTCGATATTTTATTTTTTTTATTTTCAGAATAATAATGTATAGAAATATAAATTTGATATGTTTAATATTAAAACAAGAAAATATTACCCAATATTAATGTTTTCTTATATTTTCTTTTCTCTTCTTTTCTTATCTTTAAGAATTTCTGCATATATTACTAAATATCTGAAATGCTATATGATTATAGGAAGTATTTGAAATTTATTATTATTGTCAAATACAAATTTCACATTTTCATTAGTTTTTAAAATATTATCGGGAAATTTACAGTATGACTATTTAATATGAATTTTAGGATTTATGCAAATATATAATTATTACCGAAATTGAGAAGTATAAATATTTTTTTCATAAAATCCGTAAATATTTACTTGTGAATACATAAGATTTTAAAAATCAAGAAATGCAATGATAAAAATTTCATTTTCAGAATTAAAATCCCTATGTTTAATTAAAATTTATGTAAATATTTACCTTTAAGGGAAACAAGACTTTTGTGTATTTTATCCAAAAGAATTTAATAAATTTAGCTCTGGTGCTTTACCCATTAACAGATTTTCGTTTGAAGTGTGCCATGTCATCTTAGTAATTTCAATTTTGCTATGTACAAGATGAATATTTTCAACTTTGGAAGTAATTCATAAAAATGCGAGTTCATTAAATTCCTTAGTTTTGTTGATATCGTTAGTAAGATTATTTTCTTGGAAGAATACACAAATATTGTGTTTTTTCCCAAATTTCCGTCCATTTGTTTCAATTTTATGTCATCCTTTGAAACAGGATTACTGGTCCTTAACTATTTTCTTTATTTAACAAAATGATGTTTTCAGTTAAAGTTAATTCTCAAGATGTAGCGAAAAGGATGTACAAAAAAAAAGCTAGAGAGAAATTTAGAATCGGTTTTAGAGTTAATCTTATTTAAACCTTTGAACAAATAATTCAATTTTTACTAAAAATCGATTTACCATTTGGTATTTAATAAATTACAGGACTGAGTTTTGTAAGTTAAAAAATCTTTAATACTTCGACATTTAGAAAATAATTCGAATCGTTAATATACATTGTTATTACTTTAAGAAAATAAGAAAATTCTAACATTATATGCTTCTAAAAATGAAATCTATTCGAGACTTTAAGCTATTATGATTCGAAATCCTTCCCTTTTAGAATCAATTTAAATATAAATATTAAATAAAATCAAACGGGATTGCCTGATTTCTATCTGAAACAGGAAGTAACAAAACTGCTGAATCAAAACAATCTAGATAAGCAAAACATGTTAAGAGATTCAACATAATATTCAAAATTGTTTTGACGGTAATCCAATTTATTCGAAGTTTATAGTTAGTGAGACTTTTCGAAGAATCATTGAAGTAAGAATTTTAAGAGTTAAATTTATAAAGACTAGTTTTATAGACATTAGTTTAAAACTACCATCCACATCCTACAAGTAAACACTACTTATAAATGACCTCAAAAACGTTCTAAAGATAATAACAACTATTTATTCAACCTTTTCGATTTGATTTAAAGGGACATATCTTTAATATCTCAAGAGAAAACTTTGATATAAGCGTTTCAAATTTACTTCCTTATAATATGTGAAACTGTGTTAAAGTATTTTTTTTATTCATACATGTAAGAATTTATTTTGATTTAAACATATGTTTTATATATGTTCATGATGCTTAAATTCTTTCATGTCTGTAAAAATGGAATTTATAATGTGTTTCTTCACTTACTTTCTAGTGTGCCATTTTTTTAAAATTTGAATATTTCTTAATCCCTTGTAACAATAAACAATTTTAATATTTCCAGAAAAAATTAAATATTAGCTATATTCATTTGTATCATCTCGTAGTGAATTTCAGAAAAGAAATCAGTATTTAATAAAATCTGTAATTTTAAATTATGAATTAATAATTAAAAATGTAGAAAATAACTATACGAAAAAAATATTCTATATTTAAATTAAAATAATAAAACTATATTTACCTAAAATAAAACTGTATTTAACAGAAAATAAATTATTACTATTTTTAAATAAATTTATTTGGTTTTTAATCGAGTCCAATAAAGTCCAATAAAGAATATCAAATTAGTCCAATAAAGAATATCAAATTCATGACAGAAATAATTTTAACAATTAAAAGTAAAATAATAATAATAATAATCTTTTTTTATTTCATGGTACAAAAAAAATGGAAAAAAGTATGTATTTGCATCATGCATTTTATTAAAAGATACATTTATTTTTTTGTAAAATACCAGCAAAAAAATTCTAATTTCACAAGCAGTCTTAACAGATACAGATTTTGCAAAACCAGTGTGAAAGTATTTGTTTCTCCTCTGATCCCCTTAGTTGCTACATTGGCCACAGTCAGTATTTAAGGATTCCGAGGCACATTAAAAAAATATCCTTTGATTTTCAATTTTAGTAGATTTTCTTAATAAATTCAATTAGAAAAATTTACAAATAATTTAAATAATTAAATTGAGGTATTTTAGGTAAAATTTGATGAAATTAGAGCAAAACGCAAAACATTCTACACTAAATTCAAATTCTCCAATTTAAATTATTTTTCTATACAACATAGTTAATGTATTTATAAAGGCAATGAACTAAAAGCCAAGAAAAATATACTTACGAAAAAAAGTTATGAATCTTAGAGCATTTTTATGGTAAAAAAATACTGTAAAAATCATAGGTATTACAGGCAATAAAGTGCTAAAAATCAAAAACTATTAACATTAGACTTAAATACTTATTTCATTGCCTTCATAACACTTATGGTAATATATATATACAAAATTTCAAGATGATATATCCATAAGTTTTGTGAAACTATGTTTTGCGTAGTAAAGTTTTGACAAAAAACACATTCTTTAAAAAATGCAATTAAAATTTTTTTAGTATACATCTAAAATAATATTTCATTTTATACACTTAAAATTCATCACTTTTGTAGCAAATGCCTTCCTTATTCTCTGTTTTATTAATTTATTTTTCTTTCTAATAGTTTATTTTATTTTTCTGCACAATTTTGTAACAGGCACAGAATTTGCAGTAACAATTCGATATTTGTCGAAGCTACTGTATTGTGTTAGCATGTAATGACTTGGAATAATACCCAATTCATTAAAAATTTCTATTATACCAGAAAACACCATCATTGAATAACTATACAGCTATACTATACATAATGCAGTGTAATAATACAGCTATATTAGTCCTTAAACGCAAAGTTTTCAACTTAACAAACGCATTTTTGGGAATAATTGTCCATAATAGATTGTTCAAACTTTCATTAACATTTTGTGTTTTCCCATGAAGGTATTTTTTCAGAAGATTTTGATCACATAATTTAATATAAGTAGGCTTAATAATATTTATAATATTTTTTGGGTACCGTATACTTGAGTCTTTATATTTCTGCCTTCTGAAAGTCCATGTTGATATTTGCACCAAGAATCCTTTCCATTTCGGCGTTGTCCATGCATTGGTTTTTTATTACTGGAAAAAACATGAGCAAATGTAGCAAGTGTTGCACTTTGAATCTGTAATAAAATACCAAAATTGGATCTTATTGCAATGCCATAATAGTTTTGTACTTTATTTATGATATTGTATATAAACTTTCCTTTATCCCCGAGAACTTTAATAGATTTTTTTAAAACTCTCAGTTGAGTAACCACTAGCTTTTCAACATGCCTTACACATTCACATTTCACAATAGAATCTTTAGTGAATTTTAATCAGTGATTATTATTGGTATTAAAGCGCAAAAAAAAAACTGACTTTCGGTTATTTCCGTGCTACTTCCGGTTTCGTTTTCGTTGATGTTGACTTAAAGAAACATCTAGATCTTATGATAAAATAATCGTAGAAACAAAACAAATATAGATTTAGGAACACAAATAATTGGTATTTCAAAGGAAACAATAAAAAAATTGTGATTTTTTAGTGAAAAACTGACTTTCAACCCAGGCAGATACCTTAAGAAACACACCATGGTTTTGATGACTTTTATGAGTCTTTGACTTCACGACATAGCTTAACAGCGCCGAAATTATTATTATTATTGCAATTTGTTTAATACCAGTGAATGAAATATCAGTTTCATGTAAAGAATATCTAAAATATCGTCCTCTATTTTAAATTTTAATAATTATCAAAAAAATCTTTAAATAAATTTCTCAAAATTATTTTTCATGTCGTCCTTAGATTCAAATCATGCCCATTGTTTTCACGAATACTTATGTGTCTACTCACAATCAATTGTTGAAAAAACAGTAACTAGCAAGCTAGTACAAGTAACTAACGAACTATCTTTTAATTTTTTGATTCAACAATTTATAGTTATTGTATTTTTGGTTAATATATACCTACTATATGTGCTTCTGTTGAATCTATATTTTATGTAGGAAAACATCGGGAAAAACAATGACACTTTTTTTCTATTTAGAATACATAATCTTGTACGCAATAATAATAAAAAATGTTATGAAACAGAAATGAAAACATTGCCAATTTATTACATTTCGACATTACTGCCGTTCATAGGATCAGTTTGAACTTCCCGATCTCATTGAAAGCGACGAATCTGTATGAAGTTGTCAGATTCACTTCTGACCACGGGAGGAAATTTTTCATAGATCCATGCAAACGAAAATTTAAAGGTTGAGCTCGAACTGTATGATGGATGTTCCCAAATTCTATATTTAATATATATGCTATATTTAAATCCTAATTGTATTCCATAATAAAAAAATAAAAAAAGCGTTTAATAATTAAATTTTACCCATTATATATAAAAGATATTTTTAATATATTATATGACGCGTATAGATTTTGAACAAATTTACATACTAATCATAAGTCATTCTAATAACGTGAATTATTTTTCTTCTGCATTATACGAGCGTGTTATATGTAAAAAAAAAAAAAAAAAAAAAAAAAAAACCGCCACTTCAATTTTATCCCCTAGGTCTAGATATACCTGCTATATAAGTATATATTTTTAAATAAGATTTGGAATCAACTGTTCAATATATTTCTGTCAGAATAACGCACATGCTTTTGTTCTAAAAGTCACTATATCTTATTCTATGCCATCTCAGTTTCAACGCTTTCCTTGCAGGAAGTTTCATTGTTCAAGGATTGAAATTTTATTGGAAACCATCTCGTAGGCTACCAAAAATATATTTCTTTAAAAGACATTTCGTTGTCCTATATCAAAATATTTTTTGTCTAACACTTCAATTTTTTTTTCAAATGTTAGACAAAAGTTGCACTCTAAGCTTAATTTAAGCTTTTGTGTTGAAATTTGTTGAGACTTTTTCGTTCAGGTAATTAACAATCTCAAAATACAATATTTTTCTTAATTTTCATATTTTATGTCAGTATTATCGACATTTTAGCATTAAATAATTTTGATTGAGAACATAGAACATGTTTTCAGTGTCTAATCCGTTGAATTTCGAAATATATAATGCACCCTATTAAATAATATATCACCCAAATGTATATTGCATTTATGATGAAAATTAAAGAATAATCTCGATTAAATATTTACTGCACAAAATGTATCACAAATATAATTTCATGTGACGCAGTTCGGATTTTTAGTTAAAATGCATTCTGAACTGAGAACTGTTTAAAATTGCATTTAATTTCACTGGAATTCATTTAATTTTAGTTCCCAACCTCATATCCATAATTTTTCATAATGCAAACAACAAATATAGGAGTTGTGATTTTATAGACATTAATTGTTGAAATAATTATATTTAATGTTCTTATAGAAATCACAAATCTATAAATAACTAAATAATTATGAAACTGTAATATTAGAAAATTTATGATGTCAATCAATTCCAAATTCAATGGTTCTAACACCACTTAAATTTTCTTCTTTCACAGTAATATTTAAAAAAATAGCTATGAATAATATAAAAAAATAGAAAAGTTATTTAAATTAAATGAAAAAATATATTTTCGACATTCACTAATCCCTAAACTTTTGTAGTTTACATAAGAAGTCTTTTATATTAACAAATAGTTATGCTTTTAATGTCGTAATATATATATTTGAATGCGCCATTACATATAATAATTGAATAGAAGTTTTGAATATATATCCTTTTCCTAGGATGCTTTTTAATTACATATTTATATGTATAGGTTTTCAAAATTTAATCACATTTTAAGAACATACCTTTGGTATTTTATTTCTTTCAGATTTAATTTTAAACTATCTAATCCAATATAATACTTTAATTTTAACTTTCACATTAAGGATATTTGAATTATGATATAATGACAAAAGATTTACTGAATATAGCGTAATTATCGGCGATTTATTTTATAAAAAAAGGAGTGAAAATAAGTTTCTGAAAGTCTTCCAAATTACAATGCAAATCTTTTTAATTAATCAAGTCGAATATTAGATCAGAATACAGACGACAATTTAGGGGTACATAAATTACAATAAAAATATCATGATTTAAACATACAGCACGAGACCATCTTTAAATAAATAAATTGCAAATAATAAATAAACTCCTTTAAAAGAAGGAACTTTCATTTACAACAAAAGAAATCATAGATTTACTTATTAATCTCTAAGAAATGATACCAATTTGTCTTTCTAGTGTTAAAAACAAAGCTGAAATTTCTTATTCTGAGCGTATAACACAAATTACAAAATAATTTCATTAAATTTTTTCATGTGCCCAACCTTTTGCAATATTTGTACTGTTATAAAAATTATTTTCTCTTAAGATATTCTTAAATGCTGTTATTAAATAATGCTATGTAGCACCAGAACTGTAATGCATCACCGGATGGGATGACTTAAGCGAACATTATGCCTTAAGCGAACATTCTGGCAACCCCTCACACCGGAAACAGAGTATTTCTGGAGTTTTTCTTTAGTCTGTGTGCGGTTTCCTTACTTGCATGTGAGGAACCGCTGTTTACTTAAAAAATGTAATTTTTATAGAATTAGTTAATTAAAATTTCTTTTAAATTATTACTTGATTAATACCTATAGCTACCATAATTTATTGATTTACAATAATCTCTCAAAGTAATGCAATTTCTGAATATAATACACAAAATTAACTTAACTGCAATATTTATAAATGTGCAGTATCTTTAAAATTGATAATAAACAGAGAAAGATATATATATGGAGTGAGAGATTGATACACTTTTGTTATCGTGCAATTTTCTCTTGATTTTCAAAACGTTTTTAAATGTAATTTTCA
>JAPMOR010024826.1:0-13022 GCA_026543865.1 Argiope aurantia | reverse complement strand
GAATGGGTTGCAATTTTTGTTTGGATATTTGCCAGATCGCTTCTTAAGACAAATATAAAGTTTATAGGCTTAGATAAGGTTTTCTATAGTTAATACAAACTGTCCAATTTTATTAAATTTTGAAGCATTTTTTTTTCTTATCTGTTTTAAGCCAAATACATAAAGAGTATAAAATAATGGCAATAATAAATGTATATACAAGGACATTTTTCTACTCTGGGTTTGAAATGAATTTAAAAATACTCAATTTTGCATTGTCAAAAGTATTTGTATTCGTTACTCTGTAAATGGCTCTGTAAACAGAAAAATTTAACGAGTTACTTCTATCTTCTAAACCGATATTACTGGATTAAAGTCGGAAAAATTTCATAGATTTTTATGACAAACTGTCGTTTTATGTCATTTGATTCATGCACAATATTATTTTTAGTATGTAGTTTTTAAAATAAGCATTTTTATTTTCTAAGCACAATTTTGCTTTATTTATTTAAGCTAGTGTAAGCCCTTTTTTTCCTTATTGAGGAAGCATGAATAGACAAAATTTAAATTTTAAAATTTTCAAAATATCGGTCTTAAGACTTGAATGAATTTTGACATTTTGTTCACATTGAATCCACCAAATAGAATTTCAAGAATAAAAACATGTATGTTTTTGTATTTGTTAATAGAAGTCAAAAATGCTAATAATTGGGCAAGCATGATTTTTCATAATGATCCTTACATTAGCATAAATAAAACTTTAGTGAAAGTTTAATTAATGCTCGTCGAAACAAAGTAGGAAGTTTCTTAAAAATCCCAGTTTCTTAACTAAATTCTGAAGATACAGACATGATCAATTTAAAAGAAATTCAATTGACAAGAATCTGCCAGTTTATATTAATTTAAAAATTTGTACCTATTAATATAATAACGGTAGAACACACACAAAAAATCGCCGTTCAATATCGTGTCGATATGTGCGAGTGAAAATCATTAAACTAAAGAAATGAAAAGAGTTTTTTTAAAAATATATTTAAAATACGTTTTCGAATTTATTGAATTAAAAAAATAGGTGGATATTTTTTTCATAAAAATGCTTAGTTCCAAAAGTGATGTAAATATCCCTTTTTTTGCGAAGTGAAAAAATTGAATTATTATATTAACTAGTAATAATGCAATGTTTTCCCTTACAAGTTTGTTAATTAACAAGCAACAAGTTTAATCAATAAGTTAATTAAAAAGTTCATTTAATCGCTAATTCATTGCGATTAAACATTCATTGTAAAATAACACAATTAGGGAATCCAAAAACAACCTCAGAAATCACAGCTGTAAATATATTCTAGATACTTAGTAGAGATTCATTAAGAATCAAAAAGCGATAAGTTACAAAGCTCAGAGTATGGTTTTTCCTACCCCTTATCATAAAGGGACATGCATGATTTCATACGATAACTTCGAGGGAGAATCTATCGACATTATCCAGCCAGCAATACTGAAGAGTCCCTAAATCTTCTTGAGTGTGCAAAGCTGCAATCACAGAAATAATAGACAAAAAATATTTTTCAAAGTCACGTTCCATCGGGGTTTTTTTTCTGCTGCAGTTATTTCAATTTCAAATTCGTTAAAAAAAGTATGTTCTTTCCATTTTGCTTTTGTGAACATTTTTTGCTTGTAAAACTTGCAGTGACTGATATTAAGATGTGTTCGGAATGACAGTAAAAAAAAAAACATTATGCTTGTGAAGGTTTCGATTCAACCAATTATATGCATTTGATGTTCAATTCACATCTTTATACACTTTGAAAACTTTTGGCGGAAAAATAATTGTAAATCTTTTCAGTCAAGTAAATGATGCAGAATTTCAAAGGTTTTTCTTTTATGTCTGTTTACTAATTCCTTCTAGAGAGTGGAAGCCACTATCAGAAAAATTTAGTCAATAACACATGATGGGATATGGATGAAATAGGCTTCAACTTTTTTGAAACAATGTTATTTAACTTGATTTTTTTTTATACTTACAGAAATCAAATTTTCAATAGATATTTCATAAACTTTCTAATGCACTTTGATTCAGAAATTTGAACTCTTATATGGGTTCTGGATGATTATATAAGGTTTCATAATTTACTAAATTAATCTATCGATTAAATGATTAATTTAATTTTAAATTTAATTTCAGACTTCCATTTTATGGTAAATTTAAATAATATCTCATGAAACTTTATGGGTTATAGTAATTAATGATAAATGAAAGACTGGAAAGGGAAAACTGATATTTTTTTATATCACAGTAATAAATTGAGGTTAATTTCTGCAAATTAGCATTAGTTGCTGCAACTTGAACTCAAAATCGTTATTTATCAAATTTGTTCTAATTAATAACATTCACTTTCTGTTAAAAATATTATTTATTACTCCATATGCACATTCATTTTTTTTCTTTTCAAAAAAAAAATATATATTTTTAACAACTTTCTATACATAAAAAAACAAATACATTTTCTATTCTCAGATTACCAAAAAATTATAAATTCATTCTTCCTAAAAGCAAGTTGTAAAAATACAGCTTGTTGATACATTCTGTATTCTTTCACTTCAACACATAAAAGACATTACAAAAATACTGTTGATGTCTCAGTTGAATTATTCCAGGTTTGGAACAGAGAGGTTATGATGTGAAAATCTAATACTATGAGAAATTAATGCATTGTTTACAAAATGTACAGAATGTATTCTCAGCAAAGATGTCGATTGTATAAAAATTCATCTTAATTCACTTTTTATTTATAAAATAGGTTTTGATTTGCTATTTTATTAAATGAATGAATTGATATGAATTATTTTTTCCTTCTTTACAGTCGTGTCGCTGGGAGAAGTGTGTATTATTCAAAAGTTGCATGGTTGCCTGGAGTTGCTACTATCCGTTACTCAGAGCAATGACCTGCTGTTCCTGAGGACAAGGTCCGAGCTTTTAGCACTCTGTAGGTGAGATATTTGCTACATGCAATTATTTTAAACCACTCTAAAATTTAAAGTGGTTTGAATTGAGGTACCAGTCTTAAAATCTCTCTAGAAGAAAAAAGCCACGATGGCCTGGTGATAAGATCTGGTCTTCGAGACTGAAGAGCTCAATATCTTTCTTTCATTCGATTCGACTGAAGAACCGTTGTGTATGTAGGTGTGCTGTACATTAAATCCGTTTTGGCCGAATGCACTCCAGCTGGTGAGGTGTGGAAAATGGTAAAGGGCGTGTCAGCTCAGGTGCCCTCGTCGTCATCCGGCCATTCATCAAAATTATAAGGTCAGCCACAAAATATCCGTAATGCTGCTTTAAAATGGAACGTTAATTTAACTAAACCAAACTAAAACCTCTAGGAGAATAGCATAGGAGATCATATAATATTTGAAGATGAACATAGAATATACATATTAAGAAAGTAACATACTTAAATGCAAAGAAAAACATAGATCATATGAACGCAATACATGTGAATGAAATAAAAATGAAACTCACTAGAACGTAATATTTTTTAAACATATAGAAAAAAAAAGGTCTTAAAAATACAAAATTCCCTTATATAGAAAAGAAATAATAGACATAAGAAGAATATCAATAAAATCGATTTTTTATAGATTGAATATCGATAAAAAAAAGAAGTCGCACGAAAGTAACATAATTCAATATAGGGGATAAAATGAAAATCATACGACCAGGAAAGTTTTGAACATAGGAAAAAAATGAAGCTAAATACAGAGTACTTATAAAAATTTTACGGGTTTTTACTGGATACAATAATTTGAATGGACTTAGAGAAAAGCAAGAATGGCAGCGAGAGTAGAAAGATTCAATCTGGAAAATTAAATTGTGTGTTGATAAGGTTTGGTCACAATAACATATAATGGAAAAAATTCAATAGCAATACATAGTTATGCATTGTTAATGCATGAGAACCGTCATATAGCATGATATTCGTAATACTTGGAATAATATTTATGGTAAGGATAATTAGAGTGTCTTTTCTATATTGTGTAACTAATTACTATATCAGATAAATTCTGGAAGCATATACTAATGTTAACTGAAATATATAGGTGCTATTATTTATTACTTCTAAATGACAAATTACCCAATTATATCAGTGCTGATGATAATTGGTTGAAATAATTAACATAATTTTATTTTCAAATGAATAAATCAAAAATATTTTATTATAAGGTAATATTTTATTATATATTGGGCATAGCATTTTATACATTATTGTATTATAAATTAAAATATAAAATGAATAAATTACAAGAAAGACCAGCGAATTCTTTCTAATGCGAAGCTTTAAAGAAATAAAAGAACAATATCTATTGATATCTCAATATCTATTGAGGAAAGTATTTTAACTTTTGAAAAATATATATGTAAACTTATAATGTACGAAATTAAATCATGGACCAAATGATTTTTAGAGAAATAATTCACTTTTGAATTCATAAGCAGAATTATTTATTTCAAAATATATTCAAATATGAATATCATAGTAGAAATCCTACATGTTGTAGGACGTTTAAAATAAACGCAATATTTTCAAATATAATTGACATCGTATTATAATATTTTTTGATTGACAGCTGATGCTCTCCAAAATAAACAAAGATAAGCACTTTTTTTGAATTGAACTTATTCCATGTCATCACATAACAAACAACAAACTATCTCCAATCATTTGCGAAAACATGCTGGTGCACACTTTTAGCTCCGATTGATGGACGGTTTTCCTGACTTAATCCCCTCTTCTAAACTGTCAAAATAAATAAGGTTTCTATAGCAGTTGACAAAATATAGCCAAGGAACAAGATGTAATTTTCAAGCAGCACCAAAATACAAAAAAGTCGCCAATTCCCGTTGATCAGAAGGTAAACGAGCCGCCATTGGCCGAAGACAGTCCCCGGAATGGCATCATCCATCATAATCACACGGCTGCTGAAATACACGTTGCCAGAAAATGAGAAAATAAAATGAAAAATAGAGAACCCATCTTTTCTATCGATTGTTGAGATTGTCTCCTAAATCACGTGATGATAGCAGGTAGCGAAATGAAATGATGGATTGTTGGCCCTGGAGGGTTATTACAAAGCGGAAGATAGTGTTTTTGAGTTTCGTTATCATCCTTATCCCGTCCTATTTCTTTTGTCACAAAAAATATAATTTTTATGTTTTTGGCATTTTTCTTCCTCTTCGATGACTTGTCTCCATCATTTGTTTGTAAAGACGTCATGGATCAGAATAAAGGAAGGGACCACCTATGAAAATAAATGATGGAGTCTTTCTTTTTGGTCACATCGCACCTTATCTTGTTAACGAAAATTTATGACTTGTTGTCCTATTTTGTTATTATATAGACTTCGCGAGACAATGTTGACTGGGTGCATATTAAGGTTATTCCTCATTAGTTAGAATTGTCTTGTTATTCCTTTTTTTTTGTATGATACTGCTTTACAGAAAATTTGTTTTTAATGATCTTTTTGAGATAGAAATAAAGAATTATGCAATTTTAAATAAACTAAAATAAAACTAATTAATATATATCTCATGCAGTTCTGCATCAGAATGGAATTTCTTCAATTTTCTTTTATTCTAATACACGCTTTGTATTCACATATTTAACTATCTTGTAATCAATCTGATGCAGTTCTGCATCAGAATGGAAATTCTTCGAATTTCTTTGATTCTAATACACGCTTTGTATTCACATATTTAATTATCTTGTAAAGCTGTTATATTGTAAAACTTCTAAAGTACTCAAATGCTTTGAATTTTATAACTATCAGCCACATGCAACACCAACAAAATACTGTAAAATATGTTATATTCAATGTCCAGTTAGCTGAAATACTTAAATTACAAGGATAATTTTAAAGGTATAAATTTAAATCGAAAACTTAGCCTCTGCAATTTAAAATATATGCAAGAGATTTATGAAAAGGGAAATGTAAGCTTCGGGATGAAGGTTTATAAACAATTCTCTTTCCTACCTCAATCTTTGTTGGGAATAATAAATTGATCAAACGTGTTATTAATGAAAAGATACAAAGAGGTCAGAGATGATAAAGATCATTTGTATATAATTAGATTACATAACCTGTTCATCATGCCTGTTGTTACCCCATCTTTATTAATACTTATAAATACTCAAAATATGCGTATTAATACATAAATATGCATAACAGTATTACATTTAAAAAATACTCAGAATGAGCTTAATACTTCATAATAATGTATACAGACTCATTTAATTTAGTTTCTAGGAACAAAGCTCAAAACACCAGAAAGATTCAAGAAAAGGCCTCGCATACGTTATTCAAATTAATTAGAAATTCTGCATTTATTTTTTTATAGCAACTATTGGCTTTAAAATTAAAATGTTTTCGCTAAAATTTTAGAATGGAATAAGATTAATTGCACTGATAAATAATTAATCTAAAGATTTAATGCGAATGTATAAGTAATAAAAAAACCCTTTTCGTTGCTCCACCCCCCATCACCCATCCATCCACTTTGTTAGATAGGCTGAAAAAGTAATTCCAGTAACAAAGGGTGATTGAAATATAATAAAAAAAGAAATAATTAGGATAGAAACTAAGAAATAAAAGAGTTTTATTAACAAAGGAAAACGCAATTTTGCCTTTTCAATCATTAGATATAAAAAAGTGAAGATTCATTAAAATTTAAATGCTAAAATTTATGCGATTCATTTGGAAGAAATGACTCAGTTTTGCATATTTCAGCTTAACGAATTATGTTAATTAAATCAATTTCTTTTCATTGATTTTGAAATAAATTGTATTTTTTCATAATTAATTCCAATATGAATTTTGTGAAAATTATTTATAGATAACTACAGTAAAAAAAAATAAACTTTAGAGAATAATATATATCAGAGCCCTACATTAATACATTTACAAATAATATCATTAATTGTAAAAATGTTTAGTTCTCATACCGTAAGGCTGTGGTGGCCTGGTGGTAAAGTCTCGGCATTGGCCCAAGAGAATTTCAGGTTCGAGACCCGCTTCCACCATGAACTATCGTTTAAGAGGATCTGATGAAATCCGCCGATGCCAAACATCCTCTCTCTGATGTGGAATGGAGGCTTCGAGATGGGGTGCCAGCTCGGGGGTCGATTGCGCCGTCTGACCTTGGTTCAAAATACTAGTGCCGTTCCAAAATAGCTCTAATGTTGCTTTAAATTGTGATGTTAATATAAATAAACTCATGCCTTAAAGGCTGAAGATGCATTAATTTCACAGCTATTAGTGAACTAATGTACCTAACGTTCGAATAGCTGTATCTACTCAGAGAAAGCCAGCGATAGGTGCCTCCCCGAAACTGCCTCACATGACCTTGAGACGTCGATATTCTTCAAGATCTGGATGTCGAATTTTTTGACTATTATAATTCGTCCATATTTCTTATGTTTCCTATTTCGTTAGGTCCCTAGGTTCTCTAAGGTTTCGTTAGGTTCTCTAACAGTGTAATGGTAAAATAATGAATCCCATTGTGATCCTTATTTAAAAATCAAATGGAAATCTATTTAATATTATCTTCGGTTTCGTATTAAAGGACAATATTTTATATGTGATTAGTGTGATTTGGAAGCAAAATGTAACAATTCAAATTATACAGTATTACGATAGAAGAGCAAAGTGTGTAAACCATTTAATAGAATTACACTTAAACAGCAAAATACGAAAATTTTTTGATTAGCTCTTATAATAGGCTCTTGTAAGGTCTCTTATGATTCGAAAAATTTAATACAAATTCATTTTGTGCAATTTATTATTTTTACTAGAAAACAAAGAAATATCTACCCCTCAACAGTTATTCTAAAAATGGATTTGAATTTGTTAATTAAAAAGGTAAAACAACCCGATAATAAAATATATAATACATGAGAATGTCAATAGTATAACTTCCTGAGACGGATTACAATAAGGACGTTTTATTTTCCCAAAAATCTATCAATAAAATTTAATTTTGTTCCGAAATAACTCTTCAGTTAGATAAGAACCGAGATTTCCTTGAACTTGGAACGACATTATATTTGCAGATTTTTTCCTTTGTGAATATTCAAAGATTTAATTGGAATTCCATATCGTATACATTTCTAGGAAAGATTCGCCACGTGCTTCGCTTAAATTCAAATGACAAAATTTCTAAAACTTTCGGTTTCTTCAAGTGTGCACGAATAATCTCTTTTGATATCCAGACAATTTGGAAAAAGCATACATTTCTCAGTTCCTTCCTTTTGGAAACTGGGATTATTCGTACTATTTTTATGTTTTCATTTTAAATTCAGGAACATGCGTTGATATAAATATGAATGTTACCTATTAAATTGACAATTTTGTTGAAAACATTCATCTGACCTGTTAAAAATTTCTAGTTTGGCATATTTTATTAAGTACAAAGAATCATAGAGTTCAATTTCTTCCTATTTCCAAAAATTACCAAATATAATACTAGAATGCTGAAAAAAGGCAAGTAATATTCATTTTATGCCGGAGAAGGGAAATTATATTCATTTGCAGTACAGAAAATTGTTTTTTAAAAATATTTATAAAAAAAAAACGGAATTTGAATTTTTTTTTTGTGGAAACTTTCGTATAATTCAGAGATGAACGAGCATAAATTTAAGGGAATATCCATCATATTTACAGAGATGACTCATAATCATGTAAATATCTTTCATCCAACTTATTAATTTTTGGAGCTTGACATACTTCGCTATTTTCTTTATAAAATTGAATGATGAATTTATGAATTCGTAAAAAGTTTAATTATGTTTAATACAGAACCTGTTTTATTAAACCACATTAATATCACAAATAAATATATCAAATCTGTGATATTGTTTTCTGAGAAGTTAGGCTAATATAATAAAGAAGAGAAGTCTACAAATATTTTTAATGAAAACAGATTGAATGACATATCAATGGCTTCCAACTTTGGAGTCAAAATCTTGCAATCAAATTTGGGAATTCTGGCATCAAAAATGAAGATTCTAAAAATTACAAGATTTTTCGTAAAATCTCTATTATGAGCCGAGATCCTACAAGAAAACTCCAAACACTGTCATGAGGCTGTATCACAAAAGGAATTTTTTTACTGGCGAGCTGACATTACAATGTTCTTGTAATATGAGCTCACCAGCTACAATGCTACAATTATCAGCTCGCTCGTTGTGTATTTACGTTGGCGCGCCTTAACGTTTTGGCTGTATTGCAATTTGTTATTTAACAAATTATGTACCTTGTTATTTATCGGTGAATACCACTATACTGTCTATTCGGTTTCTAATCGCTGTAATTTAAAATGTACCTTTCATTTAAATCAATGGCTGACTTTATATTTACCTTTTGAAGCGGGAGATTCATCGGTAATTTACCGAGTATTTTTATTTAAGTCACGGTAATCACCCTCATCTAGAAATGTTCTTTATATTTAAAAGGCCTCAATGATGATTAGCAGTATGGAGTTTTAATAAATTAAATTCTTTGATTATTAAAATTTAAGTAATTTGGGAATAGTAAATAAATGAGTTTAAATATTTTTTTATCACTCAAGCAAATTTAATGAATATTATTGAAACCGCACTATAATACATTGAGTTGAATAAAAAACCTTTCTAAGCGAATATAACATACAAATTACAGGCCGGGATAGCCTGCTTTCGTAGGGCTATGGATTTGCGTCCCGTGCGTTGCGAGTTCGAACCATGCTGGCCGTGTGTGGTGTCTGGTGCGCGTGTAAGTCTGTCGTGGTTACAAATTCCTACATGTCTAGAGTAATAGTACTGGCGATGCTGGGTCGAAGTGGTCGTTCTCTGATTGAAATCTCAAATACGATCTGCGGATGAGTGAATGAAATGCATGAATGAAGTGCGCCCAGTAAAAAGGTATGCAATAAGCCAAGCTATTAAATTTCTCTACCCCAGGAAAGGCTGTCCCCAAAGAAAAAAAAACTGTATACTCGTTTCTTATCCAAATTTGGAGCTGTTTAATATAAATGAAATAGGGCAAAGAAGAGTAAAAGTGTCTCGACAAAAAGCTTAGGTATGCAAAACTGTGCCAGCTAAAAACCAAGTACAGATTTCACTAGAGTGATCAGAAAAACTTTACTCCAAATTATTTGAATGTGCTAAGGTTGCTATACTCCTGAATGTGAAAGAAAGAAAAATCAATTAATGCATTCTTTGCTTTAAAATGCTATCTCTATAACAAAGTGTGTATGTCTGTGTGTTTGAGAGTGTGTGAGTAAGGTAAAAATGTGTAATTTGGAGCGATGTTTTTAAAGTTTTAATTAGAACTTTAATTAAATAAAACGTTCGGCATTTTTGTCTGAATTTAGGTGTTTTTCATCATTTTTTGCTGAAACTAAACCTTATTTTTTTTAAAAAAAAAAGATGAGAATATAAAAAAAAAATTCATTCAACTTTGTTATCTTATTTGAACAAAAAAAATTTTTTTTATGATTTATGTAAAATTTTAAAGAATTTTTCAGTAAAAAGTTCT
Organism: Argiope aurantia; assembly: GCA_026543865.1. Classification (NCBI taxonomy): domain Eukaryota; kingdom Metazoa; phylum Arthropoda; class Arachnida; order Araneae; family Araneidae; genus Argiope; species Argiope aurantia. Next base: position 2,477 of record JAPMOR010024826.1, on the reverse strand, counting down.
TTTTTTCATCACAAAATTCAGTTTTTAGTTTTAAGTTCAAAAAGATTTAAGCAACATAAATGACACTATTTTAGTCCATTTCATTCAATAAATATAAAGTGAAAAAGTCTACTGTTTATCTTTCTTAAATCTTTAATCTTAAGGAATTATGAAATGAAATGTTCTTGACATTGCAAAATTTAAGTAGAAAACTAAAAGTAATAATCTTTTCTTTCTTCTGCGAATAATTATATCAGATTTATTAAATTTTGAATATCAGTTATTTTAGAACAAAGATAGTTCATAATTTTGCATCAGTCAGTCTTGGAGGAAGTGCGGGTATGATTTACTTACCATCTTAAGGATGTTGAGTGAGTTAGTCTAAGATCACGCAATTTTATAAGTTAGTCATATTCAAATTTTCATAACTCACTCATTTTTTAGGTTAATATAGAATGGATCTTTCATTTTATTTAAAATCAGAGTCTCAATATCCTTTTACTAATTAGGACTGAAAAAAATCGAGGATCTGTAGAAAACTATAAAATTTTTAATTCATTAGAGAGTAGGTAGAAAAAAATTATTATATTTTTATTTTCTTCAATGCGATGCAGATGAATGAATCCAAGGAGAAAATTTTATAATCTCCAGAATTTCAAACTAGAGATTTTTGACAGATATCCACGAAAATCATTTTTCTGGAAATATGTCTCCCTATCGTTCTGTTAATCTGTCTCAGAAAAATGATCAAAAATATTTGAGAAAGACGAAAGGAATTTAATATGTGTAATGAACACTAAATTTGTAGATATTTATGAAATTTTGAAGTTAATCCATTCAGAGGGAATCTGCCATTAAAGTTGCCCCGAGTGAAAACGAGCTCGATAACAACTTAAAACGCTTAAATAGCTAGATGTATAAAATTTGGTACACATATTTAGCATCTAAAATGTGGCTTCTAATCAGAAATAGAATCAAATCTTTCAAAGGGTTCACTGTCTGCCTCTATGTATTTTTTTATGCACGTGAACGCAATAATTCATGAATACGATGAATTAAATGGAATTCAGGATTGTGATCTCGCGAATATAGTTGTAGTTTTGTGTGAAGTTTTAGTTACAATCGGTCTAAAAAAGGCTTCGAAAATACTTATTCCCGCATTATATTCAGTAAAAATATTAGATTTATACCAAAGATATACATTTTCTTATTAAAATTCGCCAATGACATGCAAGTTATGTGTAGTCCCACCGAAGGTGCACATAGTTATGCAGGGTGGAGGAATAGCAGCTTTATTAGAGAACGTTTAAGTAAGTTTTGCAGAGATCACTGCCTCTGGTTTAATGTTGCCTGGAATTTCGAGTAATCTTGTACACGTAAGCCCACAGCCGTAGAATGGACTTTTTCTGAATTTGCCAGCTTGTGATGAAATATTCGACCTATAGTGATGTTTTGAATAATGTTTATTGATACGTATTTCTCGAAAAATATGTAGAAAGTATGCATTAACATTATTATATTAAAATGCAGAAACTAATGTTCAAGTTTTAATTATGGTTTTCTTATCAAAAAAATCAAAATAATGAAGAAAAAATATATATTTAAGCAGTTTTAACAGAAGAAAAAATAGTTTTATTTATATTTCATGTTTGAGTAGCCTCTTAGCCGTTGCAGTTCCAGTGAACTGCACCGTTGTCCGGGGAACACCACGTGGAGGTGGGCTACTCCCGTTCCCCACCCGCCAACCCACCCTTCATCGCTGCAGCCGACAAAAGTTTTTTGTTGTTGTTGTTGTTGATGATGATGATGATTTTTTTAATTTTTGATTTTGACATCATGCTTGTTTCATAACATTTTATGACAGCGGACCACAGTTATTGATGTTGAAAATAATATTAAACAGCTTCCAGAAGCATGTGACAGTTTTTGAACCAGCATCCGGAGCAGCCTTTGAACTTTTGGCGTCACAGAATCTTAGCATCGGCCAAAAACAGTATTCGGAAAATTGCATCTTACCGCTGTCGGTATTCCACCGGCAAATCCAGAGCCAAGCAAAGTTGATAGATGGCATATGACTCAACAACCGGAACACCAATGGGAGCCAGTCGGGCAGGCAAGTTCAAACCACAGCATATTTTGTAAACCATGTATGATTTCACTACCGGTGCATCAGCTTTCTGGACTTGAGTATTATCCAGTACAGCTGGAATGTCCAATGCCTGGCAAAATCGAAACACGGCATACGAGCGGACCATGGCAGCTCGTGGTTTCGGCGGTTGAGATGATACTACCGCATTTGAATCCAAATCAGGCTCGGAAACAATATCCCCAGAAGATGGTAGACGGGGAAATAGGGAATATTTTATCAATTCCCAAATAGTCACAAAAACGATGAGTCCACCGACGGCCGTAGCCACAGTGAAACAGTCAAGAAACGCACTAAGCATTGCTCAGAACAAGAAAAAATAACACTTAACGATCGGTTGCAAAACAGTAAA
>JAPMOR010024825.1:304385-366555 GCA_026543865.1 Argiope aurantia | reverse complement strand
CATGAAAATGTTAATTTTTTGTGAGGAAAATACAATAGTAACATAAAAAAATATTATTTCGCAAAATGTTACATTCATTACATATTCAAATAAAATAATTAATTGTCATCAAAAGAATTTTTTAAAGAATTTTTTTTCCAATTCATATTCAAAAATAAATTCAGAAGAATTTTTTTTCGCTTAAAAGTTATGCTAAACGCTTTTCGAGCGTATAAATGTTCTGATTTATTTGTTATTCATTACACATCACTGTTTAATAACATTTTATACATCAATAACAAATCCTTTTCTGAAATAAATGCAATAATTCTGTTGAAATATGAATGGCCTTTGTTTATAATATTATGCAGCGCTCAAAATAAATACTACGTCGTGATAGTCAACTTAACAAAAAGTAAATATTTTCTTACCTATGCACTGTATGGTTGGTAATACAATAGCCCAAAAATCCTTGCATAAAACAGACATCTACAATAAATGAAAAACAGTCTCAAAATAGGAAATACAAACGTTGAATTTGAAATTATCTTCAAAAAGCCTATTCTGAGCACGGAAATGACGAAATATTACAATAAATTTACTCTATCCATACGTTTCTTGCGAAATTTCAAAGATACAATTAAAAAAAGAAAGATTATTTTTTAAATTTATCTTCTATTGCGAAACTTCCTTTAATGATTTAATTCTGATTACATTCGATTAGGTGCGATTCAGAGGTGTCCGTGAAATTCGAGAGCAATTTAAAACAGCTGCAAGTATACGTGACAGAAAGAATTAGCATAAAAGATTGAGAATCGTTATTGCCTACATTTTTGTTCTTTTAATTTTTATTGTAGAAGTTTCTAACTCTTAAACTGCATATTTATTATATGATTATAAGAGACAGATCTTTGACTTTAGAAGTATGGATGTATGGAATGTAACTGGATGGATAACATGAGGGATTTCTTCTAAATTGAAATTCAGCACTTAACGAATGCATTGCTCATTACTCATTACTGCAATTATCTAGTGAAATAAAAATGAAATCATTAATCCACAGGATGTTTCCGTGACAAATTTCATTAAAAGTATGGCATACAATGCCATTATTCAAAAGCGGTATGTTTCTGAACTTTTTTTCTTCAGATAATTTAATTCTTTAGGTAATTCTAATTTAGGCAATTTTAAAAATTTCCGTTTCTACATCTATGGACGAGCGGAAGAAACCCTCTTTTGTTTATATAATAAATATTTTCCAAATAACACTAAAGTAAATTCTATTCTATATCTTCTGGCAACAGATATTATAATTCCAACCATGAGAGACTTTTCAATAATATTTGTTTTGATTAAAGAACCGATTAATTTTTTCAATTCTTATTTAAACTTTCTTAATGTCTGGATTATCTTGCTGCCTCTTATCCATTACTTATGATTAAAATAGCTGGCATAAATTAAAAATGGTTTTTACAAAAAAAGACAAAATGTTTCCAACCGCCCCCCCCCCTCTCACTCCTCTGAGGTCTTCTAAGAAAATTCAAGATGCACTTAGCTGCCTTCACCGGTTAAGACCCTTAACTAGTAAAATTGATTATGTTCACTCTATTCATTCAGAACAAACTTTTTTAAAAATGCAATTATTATTACTTATTTTAGCTCATATTTTTACTCTATATGTATATGGTATTAGATTCATTCAGGATAAAAAAAAATTTTAATTTAATTCCTATTATTCGTTTTTTCATTTTTTGAGCCTAAATATGCCAGTTTCAGAATCTTCCAGAATGATCAAAAATTGGCTACATAATCAATATTTTAAAGCATTACGGATTTGGCAGCAAAAAACAAAGGATATGACGTCACCATAGAAGACAAAGTATGGTTAGATGCCAAATGACAGGTACGTTCATTCGACCTTCGACTGTCATACTAAATTAAGTGATTTTGTAGTAAAAATCATTAAATAAATCGGCGAGAAAATGAGGGGAAAATTTACTTCTCTGATGATTTCACTTTGAATTCCATGATAAATTTGTTTAAAAATTTCATGAAATTATTATATATTAATATTATTTCATGAAATTATATAGCATTTTTCAAAGTAATGCTTTTTAATTAAATTCACAAAGCAATCTTTGATGAAAACTGATGAAAATTTATATCATATGCAATTTGTAACTTTAAAGCCATTTCGAAAATTTCATATAAGCCAAATATAGGAACTTATTTTCTAGACATATTTAATAATTTTTATCATCGTAATTTTCCTGATTGTATGAAGTTTCTTTAAAGTTAAGTTTACAATCATGTGCAGCAGTGATAATGTAAGATGAGTACACAAGTATAAAAATAAAAAAAAATCAAATTTTGACTAAAAAGATGAAACAGTGATTCATTTCGAAATAAAAAATGTTATCACAGTTGATCGCGTTATGTCAGTTTATAAACACTGTATGAAATTAAAGTTTATTTTTTCATATTTTTATTGACATATATACAAGAATATAATATGATTGCATCCTAATGTTAGAATCAGCACCTTGAGAAAAATTTTTAAGATATGAAAATTTTTCAATAAAATTTTGTGGCAATTTTTCGCATTTAGATTGACCTTCTTTTCTTAATCATTTACAGTTTTTTATTTCATCATACAAGAAATTTAATTGTAATGAAACGTTAAAAATAAATTCTAATGTTCATTTTAAAACTGTTTTAGAGTTAGTATTGTTTTTTATCATTACCTAAAAATTTTGTAACCATAATGTTAAGATACCCTATATTATTGCTGCAATTTTAATTTTTAAAAATTTCATTTGCTTCAAAAATAGTCCGTTTACCCCCGAGATGAAAAGAAATACAGTCATCATTTCACATTATAATTTCATAAGAACCAGAGCTACGAAGAAGGTGTAAAATAATGCAACTATTGAGATCTTTCTAAAGACTTATCACAGATATATGTTAGAAAAATTAAGAGATTCGGATTTTTCATCTGAAACATCGTGGCACGATAAAATGTTTGGTCTATCTTTATATTAATTTTAAAAATTTATCTTTAAATTATAGCAACGATAACGTGCCTGTAAAAATTTATTTATTATCATGATGTATGTATTAACGCAATAAATAAAACAAAGTAAACTATGGCTATAGTCAAAATTTATAAGCGTTAGAGAATAAATTGAACAGACATTACTTTATTCTTAAAATGTTAAACTGATGCAAAAACAAATTATATACAATTACGTACATTCTCCGACGTTATTGAGAGAAAGTCTTAACATTTCGTTTAATTTTTAAGTCGGATTCTAATTAAAATTTTGAAAAATCTTTTCGTATTGAGTGCAGACTGCTCAAAAAATAACTGCATGTCAAATGTATCAATTCTAGGTCCTAAGGTCTATCTTGTAGAATGTTTTGAATTATATTTATATCATGCTACTTGACGATACGTCGTAAACTTATAATTAATATCTAGCTTATAATCATTATTGGATAAAGAATAATCTAAATTAGAAATTGAAATTCAGTTTTCTATTCCAAATTTCTAATCTAATTCTTCTTTTAAGGCTATTGAAAAACTTTTGTACGAAAGTTATTCTTATGCTAAAACATCGTTCACTTTTTTTATTTTTCTATTTTCAAGCATAAAGAACACTTCCACCCCTTCTGATATACATACTGTGTGTGTGTGTGTGTGTGTAATGATATCTCTTAATCTAATTCAAATCCTAATTAATTCCAGGAGGCGCTCCAGAAATCAGACGACTTCAGCATTTCTTCACACTCCGAATGATGGAATAAAAATCTCCAATGCTTGCAACATTCATTCAAAGAAACCTAAGATTCCCTTTCCTAAGTCTACAATTGTCAAAGAAATCCCTATAAAATCTCATAGTAAAATCACTGAAGGGGAAAATTTCTGTCTCTTTTGCTTTTGTATCGAGATACAGACTTTTTTTATCATTTGTTTCTTATACAAATTATGTTTCCCGGGTAGAAATAAAGCGAAGTTAAAATTTCAAAAGTTTCTTCTATTCGGCCACGCATCTTCTAAAATAAATATATATTCATCGTTCAAGATATATATATATATATAGAGAGAGAGAGAGAGAGAGAGAGAGAGAGATCCATTTTATCAATACTGAAGCAAAATAAGCATCCACAAATTCAGAATAATCAAATAGAAGATTGCGAAATTGTTACGGATAAATCATCCACACGTCCTGATTATAATCAAAATTGCATAGAACTAACCATCCATGAAAAATCTACGACAATTACAGTAGATAATATAAGAGAGTCTGCGAAAAGGAAGTAATTGATTTTGCTTTTATTCAGTAGATGAATAAAGATTCATTCATTGATATCCAGCCTTTTAAATAAATGACATGTACACACAAGTACATGTCATTCCAAAATATATTTCCCCCAAATCTAGCATTCTATAGGACAGGATTAGAGCTACCAGATTTGGAGGAAATATATTTTGGAAGGTAGAAATGTGTATCTTGCAAAGGTTTTTTTAATTTCAATTCATTAAAAATTAAAGAACCTTTTGGTATTTTTCTAATACAACTCACGAAATTTTTACAGAACAGAAAAGTTTTTTATATCATCTTTTGAATGATGCCATTTTAGTAGTCGTCCAATATTTTTCTGAATTTTGATAATTTTGCAAAAGTGTTTTTTTTTCTTGTATTTTCAAAGATAGATTGTTGCACCTAAATTCAAATTCTTTTCATTGTTTCATTCAATATTTAATCGCTTAATTTTCTTCGGTTAACAAAAACTAAGAAAGATTCTTTTAATATCTATGCAGCTTACACGTTGAAAAAAAAATGGAATTCGAGCATTGTGAAATTTATAAAATAGATTAATAGATTACGTTTATAGATGAATAGATTAGGTTTTGCAAGTCTTATGATACCCTGAAATTTGTCTTTACAAAGAAAGCTCCTATATACAATGAACAGAACAGTGTAAAATTATTATTAACGCGACTTTAGTTTCGTTAGTAATTTGATGCTTCAAAATATTTTCATGGGAGAAATACAAATATTAAATTAGATATTAAAATTTAAATGAAAAAGAAACACAATCCATAATCTAGGCGAATAGCTGGCGTCAAAGGCGGCTAGTTAATAATATATTTAATTTTAGCGTTCTTCTATATGCCCTGAAAATGTTATTAAATTTATTTTTTAAATTATTTTGAAAATTGTAAAATAAAAATGCAAAATATTTTGCAAAAGACGGCCATTTCTTTACTAATAATTTATGAGAGCAAAAAACATAAAGCTTTCCTGGCTATATAAATTATATGAATTAACGGAAAAAAAAAAAAAAAAAAAAAAAAACCTTAATTAAAATAAAAATCTTAAATTAAAATCTTTAATTGCGGATCATATTTTCTGTAAAAGAGAAAAAATTATCAATAATTTACAAACAATCTACTTTACAACGATCACTTAAAATAGTCAAAACTTAGAGTGATCAAGCAAAATGAAAAACGGCAAATATAAAAAACGAGACAATATTTCTTTGCATTGCAAATTAGATGAAAACTGCTGTTCATAGCTATTGAAATCTTTAGTGTTGAAATGATAATAATATTTTGATGATGACCATCACAGATCACGAAAAGATAATTGAAATGACAATGTATTTGCAACTATTTGAGAAAGGATTAAAAGATTCTCTTTGCGATGAAACGGAATAAGTTAAATAATGATATATAATGTTTTAATGATATTTAATAAATATTAATCTTCATACAATTTCTTTACTAATTAAGAAACACATTTTCTGAATACTAAAAGTAAAAAAAAACAAAAAAAACAAAAAAAAAACTCCATTTGATAAAAATTAGCTGAAATCACTGAACTAAAAACTTTTAAGTAAATATAAACGGATAAAAAAGCGCTTAGCAATAAATTATGACGCAATTTTTAATACTGCTTTTTTTTTATTTGCTAAATTGTTTACGTTTCCAGAAAATAGAATTTATATAACAAGAAATTAATTTGTTTAATAATAATAAGAGGAAGGGTGTTTTTTCACTACTATAAAGCAATGAAAACTTCCGAATTTAAAAATTGTCAAAGAAAGGCTATTTTCTTCACTCGACCGCGAAATTATTGCTCATTCATGCAAAGCCGAAGCTATTTCATTCATGTTCCTTTCAAATTACATAAACAAAAATATTTAATAAAACATCCATAGTAGAAACAATATTCAATATCCACACTCGAAGAGAAAATTTTAAAATATTTTGAAATCTTGATTATTATTAACATTATAAGGTTATAGAAAAAGTTCAACAAAGGGATAAATTAAATGTACAAAAAAATACATAATTTCAACTGAATTTTTTAAATTAAATATGAAAACATTCTACTATCTATACATAGTATAAAATGAAGTCTCCTAAAAGCGTCTGTATGTTGAAACCCTAAAAACTTGAGAAATAATTAACTAATTTTGGAGATATTTGTACCATTTTGTAGGGCATTTATTGGAGAAGGTTTTAATATATTGAAATCATATCTAAATAAAAAAAAGAGTTTTATAACTGCGATTTTAATTATTTTCCTACTACGATTCGCGCATGCATAGAGCAGCAGTATCTGTGCTTTGCACTTATCCGCGGGTGAGCGGAAATCTCAAATTTCGCATGTGCAAATAGCAAGAGTTGTGATATGCATATGCGATACATTTTTTTGTTGTTGTTGTTTACGTCTGATTTTAAACAGCGATTCAAAACTCAATATGCCCCAAAAAAAGGAAATCCAACCTTGGCCGGTGTACATTAAATGCCAAAACGCTTCGTTTGTTGTACGATAATGAAAATGTAGTGGAAAGAAACGTTAGGTTAGCGAATATCAGACAAAGAATGTCAGCACTTTCTTCAAAGGTCAGTTCTTATGCTGAGCGAAGTAACCGTCTCTCTTTAAATCGCACTGCAATTGAATTACAGAGACAGAACGGATCTCGCTTGTCTGCTGACAAAGACATTTAAATTTGAGATACAAGAGAAGAAGTGAAAGAACAAACGTTCCTGATATTTAGTTCGAAAAGGAGTACACCACTCTGAATTTCGATCCATGTGTGGATTACAGAAATAATGCCTCGGCTTTAAAAGGAACAATGTCTATAGTCTGTCCATATTGTACAGCTTTAGGAACAGTAATTTTCACCAAAAAGTAATTTATCGCCAAATTTTAGCGAAATGGCCGAATGTGGAGAGAACGGTAGCAATAGGGTAACGGTAGCATAAGTGACACCGAAAAATCACTAACCTCGCAAGGCACAAAATGACTGTATATCAAAGCTTACTCAGGTTAAAAATGGGAAGATGAATCAAAAAGCATGTGTTGTTTACAAGGGAAAATTGAAACCATTTTAACAGTCTAAATATGGAACAGCATTGATATACAGTCATTTTCACCCAAAAATCAAGATCGCATTATATTTCAACTCTTCTCTGAAATTTCTTTAAACTCGGAGGTAATTAAATACACGAAAGAAACATTTTAAACATATTTTCACTTATTAATATGATTAAAATTTTTTTCATCCTTATTTTAAATATAAAATATAAAATTAAAAATTGCTTAGTGTAATTACATTTTAACGTCTCGCTATTTTGAGCTGAATCTTGTAATTTTTTACAGTCATCAGATGCCATGGGAAAACCAAGCGTCCTTTTCTTAAAACCAAGGAAAAATGCGTGTGTGTGTGTGTGCATATGGGAGAAAGGCACTTTGCAGGCAAGACCATTTGACCTAAAATTATCATGTTTGTTCAAATATACTTTGATGGGTCGAAATGTGCAAATGTGCAAGTCGTAGGTTTTCTTTTGAAATTTTAACTAATTAAAATTAAGTCTATTTTTGTTCGATTTTCAATTTAAAAAAAAATATTTCTTGCATAACTTTCAATGATATTCTTAATTGTTGTCATGAAATTCAAGCCATTTTCTGTGCTTGATCAGATATCTAATCACGCGATTTTCATCCGAAACTGAAAACTAATGAAGAAAGTTTCTGTTAATCATCTGCATAGTTTCATGAGTATCACATAGCGAAGTTACATTATTGTAAAAGACAAGGTGCAATTAGAAAATAGATTATCCAGATACTTAAATTTTTAATGGTACTATGATGCCATGACATTCGACTCCAATCAGAATAGTTTACTTTAACAGAAAGAGTCTAAGGCTATTATAAAACAATAGCTAATTCTATTTATAACAATTTAATGCATAAAAATACTTTGTTGAGGAAATCATGCTTTTTAGTGATTTATGCATAAGAGATTTAATTGGAATTAAGCACAACCAATATTTCCGGCAAATCAATTGATCTTCAGGAATCGGGTAATATTCACCATTTTAATATTTTTAAAGTGTTATCTAAGATGATTATTATCGTTGCTCTTCTGAAATTTTAGTATTTTTTATAGCTATTTTCATATACTTCAATATTTCTGCAATGAATTTACAGAACCTGGTTTTTCAAGAAATTTTATTTTCATGCTGAACTTTAGCTGAATTTAACTAAGATGAAAAATTTCCGATTTTTGATATACCAAGATTTTACCTACAAGAATATGAAAAACATTATTTAAGATATTTTTGAGCAACAAGAAAAGAAATTATAATTAGATGAGAAAAGCTTAACTACATAGGAAATAATAAATATCATAAAAATTCGAAATGAATGTTAAAATTAGAAGGATTGAATGATTTTAAATACATTAAATCGCATTAAACATATCTGAAGTGATAAGTGCTTACGCAATTCTCACCTTAAATTCCAATAAAATTTTCTTGTAAAGAATCATTATAAAAGATGAGAAACCGAAAATGAAACTTGTGAGAAAATATAAGTTGGCGCAGTTAATGCCTGTTACGGGAAAAAAAATAATCTACTTTAAAAGATTAAATAAAAGATAATTAGATGAAATTAGAAAGAGTTTGGGACGAATGTCTTAAGCAAAATATGATATAAATTTATTGGTAGGTAATATTTATGAAACAAAATATTGTTAACATTTATAAAATCTCATGAAAAGAAATGAATTTTTTAGTTTCAGTTTCACGCAAGAAGAGTTTCGTACTTAATTTAAGTATCCTTCGAATTCAGCCCTAATTAAGCTTTTTTAATACTAAAACAACTTCTCTGTTATAAAAATCTCTTTTCAGCTTCGATAGTTAAATTCTTTATTTTCTTTATTTTTTACCTCAAACATATATTACAAGATCAAGGCTCTGTTTTTTACTTCATTTGAGAAAAATAGAAGGAATTGCTACACGTACACTGCCTTATTATATAATATTTTAAGACGTCGTTGATTGTTATATGGGGCAGATGAACCATGAAAATAATTGGAACTTATTTCTCGAAATAATATTACATTTAGAGAAAGAGTTCCCAATATAGTTTTCATAGCAAATGATTAAAATGCATGTATATTTATTTTATGCATAACAGCGTCAAAAACGAAACTCAAATACTCCATTTCATTTTTGCGTAATTCCAGTTAGCTTAGTTTAGTTAGGTTAAATCTCATTTTGAAATTTTTCCAAGGATGTGGAACGAATTTAATTTGAACCGTAGTTAGATGAGTGACATGATATCTCGGCTTGCAACAACCCCCCTTTTTGATGCACACATTTAGGTCACTCTAATGAGAGGGCGTTATATGCCGACAGTCTCAATGTGTACCATATTCAAGTACAAGGCTATTTCGGATTCAACATTTTGTCATTTTATAACCATGGATCTTATGTAAATTTTTATGTACAGATGTTATTGAAACATCTCAAAAGAATCAGTTATGTGCGAAAATAAAGGAAAATTAAATATGATTACTGAATGACTATCAACGGCAGAAATGAAATCAATTAAAATATCAATGTCATCAAATAAATGAAAATATTAGAAAAGAAACTAAATCAATCATGTTAGGTAAAAACAATCGAAATTATGCGTAAAAACTGTATTAAAATTCTAGACTATCAAATTAATGTAAAAGTTATGATTTATTAAGAGAACTTTTTTAAAATATAAAGACTTTAAAATTTATAAATAAGTTACAAGTCTATTCCCCTCCCTTTTTTTCCCCTTCTTCTTTTTCTTTTTCTTCTTCTTCTTATTGAAGCCTCAATCTATATTTTAGAAATTAAAAGAATTATAACTTAAGTTGTTTGGTTTAAGTAAAAATCTAATCTGTACCGCTAGATTTCAACATGATACAATCTAAGGATGCTGCAACCATTATACCACCACCCATTTTAGAAGCCTGTTCAACAAAGTTTCTTGAAATTTCGAGCATTCCTATACCTATCCTGTAAGAGCGGAAAGGGGGAAGAAGTTTTACGTAACGGCAGGAAAATGACGATGAGTAACATTTCTTTTGAATTCCCGTCCGCAATACTGATGATAATCGACAGACTAGTCGGACCACAAGTCACTATTGCTAAAAAAAAAGCAAGACAGAAAAAAAAATGAATGTGGGCGACCTCCAATATAAGAGACCTTCTTGCGCAGTAACTTTCTATTGCTAAAAAATTAAAGTGACGTCAGGTTCCAAATCATTCTCCAAGGTCTTGGGGTTAGGGGTCGGCAGAAAAATCCACAAGAGCATGTGTTGTTGGCGAAACGGTATGACCTTAGTAGTTATCAGAACAATAACCACCTAGCGAATGCGGCCCTCAAAACTATTCTTTTTGAGATTCTGGCATGTTTAAACAAGGTAGCTAAGATCACAGTATATTTATCGTCTTCTCCGGCATTTCATGATTTCGAAAGTTATAGAAAAACAGTTTATTGTGTGTAATTTTGTAAAATTACTTCCCATTGACTTGAAAAAGCAATCATTGAATAGGATGCGTTTTTTAAACAAGATTGTTTTTGTATATGTTGGGAGAAAAAATGCTTCTGCTGTTGTTGTGGCTAAATAATGATTTTATTTCTCTCCGTGTTAAAAATGGATAATATATGTATGTATATCAAAACACTTACATTAATAATATTTATTATTTTTTAAAAATTGTTTCATGAAATACAAAAATTAAGACACATATTCTTTAAATATTTATAGTGCAATAACTAAAAATTATTTGGTTTCGGAAAGTTTTATTTTTAAGCAATTATTTTTTTAGACTTTCAATTATCATCTAATTTTATCAAGTTTTTCCTTAATTATAGAACAAATAACAATGGAAATAAACAATGGATAAAAATAGATGTTTTTAGTTTTTTCGAAAAAAGAAGCATTCCTGTGTCGCTGTTCTACAACGAATAAGTTCGCGTACTCTAGCTATTATTATATTATTACTATTACATTCCAAGAATAAGTGATTTGTATAAAAAAGATGCAATGTGTTACGACAAATGATATTGCGAAACAGCTAACTATAAATACATGTAAATATTAAACTTATTCTTTTTTTAAACAACCACAAAATAATGTAAAAGTCATGGTATAATTGTACTTAAAGATCGAATAAGATTATCAATAACAGATAAAAAGCACGCAAAGCTTCGCAATCTATTGGGGAAAAAATGTGTAAAAACGAATTTTATTAAAGAAATACAAATATTTCAATTGCAAAACATCTACTTTTAAAGTAAATGTATTTAACTCGTCAGTATTTAGAAATACAGAAACAAGTAATGAAAAGAAATTCATACTCTCATCATTTTTTTCTTAGATATCTAGTTAAATGCGGAGTTTAATACACAGATTTTGTATAAGAAATATTTATCTGCTGTAAAAAAAGGCTAAAATGTCAAAATGAATGAATATTTAAAAAATTTCTCACTCACTTTACAGGGGAAAAAAAAAAGAAAAATCTCCGGTCCGTTTTCCCGGTCTTGGTATAAAGAATGTAAAGAAGCTTTTAATATGGACTTTATATTTCTGATTTTGTATATCAAGGACAATTAAAAATATGGAGGGTTTAGAAATTTGAAAATCAATACTTCATACTACCCGTACAATATTTTATAATAAACTTTTGAGGAAGAAATACCGCTTCTTTTTATTTACACCCCCATCAAGTAAACAAGTTTTTTTTTCTTTTTTTTATTGTTTCAGAAAGAAAAATTAATCCAGAATAAATTTGAATAAATACACATAATAAATTAATGAATTTAAATTATGTAAAATATTACCATTATTTAAAATATCAATTTACAGTGTTTTTCAGTGTATTAAATCTTAAACTAAATTTCAAAGTTTCTGAAAAAATTTTATATTTTTTTTAAATAGATATAAAAGGATTTTTAAATTTTTAACTATTAGGATAGAATTCGATTTCCATTAATTTTGTAATCAATTCATTTTTGATTTTACAAGATTAGTAAATAAAATAATTTCTTTAAAGCTGAACATTTTGTTTTGTGGGGAAAAAATTCTTCATTCAAAACTATCTAAGTATTAAAATGGAATAAATCAAATATTTATTTTTCGTGTTATCTTCTTAAATGCTTAAATTTTTATAAATTTATTGTATTTTTATAAACCAAATTTACAGTGTTCTAGGATGTGTGTCTGTTGCGTGCGTGCGTGCGTGCGTGCGTGTGCTTATAAGCATTTATGTGTTGGTGGTCTGCAGACTAAAATTGTTTGACTTAGAGCTACCGAATTTAACAGTAAAAGCAACTACCATATTTAGCAGAAAAAGAAGAAATGTGCACACTACAGCATTTGTGTGCACGTATAGGGGTATGGGGGATTTTAATTATATAAAGGTTAAGCAAAATGTTGGACTTTTCTATAAATTACATCCACAAATTTTATGGGACTAAAATTATCTTTTCAATGCTTTAAATTGAAAGAAATTGTATTTCCAATAATATAAATTTAGACCTCTTTCAATGTTTCCTTGAGTTTTAATATTTTTTAAAACATGCTTTGGCATAATTTAATTGTTGCAATGAAATTTAAACGGCCTTCCTTTATTTATCAAATATTTAATCACATGATTTTCTTGTTAAAAACCAACATGGCAAGTTTCTGCTTATTATCTACCTAATGAGAAAATGAAGTTGCAATGCCTCGAAAGGCAGTATGCAATTAGAAAAGAGATTGTCCTGAAAATTACGTTTTTATTTGCCTTTTGATGCTATTGAACTTGACTACGTTAGGAAGGTTTATGTATGCAATAATTAGAACTAATATAAGGCTAGTAAAAGAGCATTATTCAAATATGTATTAAATTTGAAATTTAAAAATATTTTATTCAGGCAATCACGAACATCTAGTTAACAGTAAGAGTTTTAATTTCAGTTAAACCCAAAAATATTCCCAAAGAATCAGCTAGTCGTCAAAGACGATTAGTGATTAATAAGATTAGAAATTAAGAATAAAAGAGTATAACAATATTATCTTTTCAAATCATAAATACACACACATAAATGATACTTCATTTATTCCAGAATACGAACTTAGAAAGAATTTTTTTTAAAATTTAGGTGTTATTTCTCATTCTTATTTTGTGGACAAAGCATAATTATAGTTATCTGGGGTTTTTTGAAAAAGATTCAATTTATATTTTCTCATAAGAAATTTTTTTAAAACTTTTTTTTTACTTATAGTCATTTAATTCATTTCTATTCAAGTAAATTGATTCTATCTTTATATGTTTTGGAATGCCCTTAATGGTACAGACAGCCCTTTATCTTTTAAATTATTTGAATAAAACTAAATTCTCCGAATATAATTAGTTTTTAAAAAAATATTTTGATTTGATGGTTCTCGATAAATAAAACACTTTTATGAAGAAATTCTTTATGCTAATAAAGAAATCAAGAAGAGAATATATGTAAAATTTTATATCTATGAACGTTTTTTTTTTTTTTTTTTTTTTTTTTTTTTTTTTCTTGTTACATGATTAAATTAATAAAGAAAAACCTAGCATTTCATTTTTAAAACTGGCTCAAAAAGAGAAACCGAGACAAGATAAGGAACTACTTGTTTGTGCTGCCATCTCTTTATTATGAATGAAACTAATAATTCAAAAATCGAAACAACTGATTGTCTCTTTTCATATGTATTCGCACACGATTGGATTTTGACAGAAACTATATTCAGAATGCCGAAAACAACAAGCATGATTCACTTTTATCCAATCAAACTAGAAAATTTCAGTTTTGTTGCATCCTCCCCCTAAAGCTATTTAATTGTTTAAGATGACACTGAATTTTAGGCAGGAATCAAAAAAAATTTTAAGAACTGTAAAAAATATAGGAAAGCTTATTTTTCTTGCTAAGACAATATATTTGTATACCATTAGCCCACCTTACATTTTAGTGATCTTCTACAACACCAACATTTGCAAGTATTTCTAATAAATATGTTGTTGTTGTTGTTGTTTTCTGAGAACATGCCAAATTTGTCCATTTAAAAATTCAAAAGAAAAAAGATAGGACGTGAACCTCCAATCCGGAACATTGTAAGGCTTTTAGACTTACTTCTTTATCTCTTATTTTATTTTTTAAATTTCTAGCTTATTTAACAGCAGATATAATATATAACAAAAAATCTGTTTAATATTATTGCAATGCGCTTGAATATAAATTCAATACTAAAACAAATTATTAAAATTATTAATAATAATTAAATTGTAAATACAAATTGTAAAATATGTAATGTATAATTAATTTCTTTTAGTTTATTAGAGAAAATGTATGGAAATAACATTGTTTTATTGAAAAATTCGTTTTTTCAATTTTTAAAATGACGTAAAAATGGCTTTTGCGCCATAAGCGAAATTGTAAATGATAATTTTTAAAATTGTAATTAATTTTGAAGCAAAAGTCTAGTTCAAATTTTTGAAAAATCTTTTCTTTGTAAATACTTGCTAGTGAAGCAACTGCCAACCAAATTTGGTTACTTTTAAATCCACATCCTCTATTAGCACAAAACGCCCAATAACATTGTTACGTTATCTTCACAATATCGGCCGGTATTTAGAATTCCGAACAACATTGTGGATATATCGTACACTATTTTGTGCTAATGGGGTTATTATCTGTTGTTATAAGCATCTACTTATTATTTCCAGGCTATCAGCATTATCAAAACGCCAAAAATTTATTCTTATAAATTAACAAATTAAGAAACAAAATGCATATTTATGAAAGAGCAAAATAAATATCTTTAGTTGTTTAAAATAAAAATGTTCCATTCATATTGTGCGAAATCCTTCATGCAGAGTTGTCGTTATTCTACCCTAAGGCATTTGTAAAATATCTTCGATAATTACTATGGATGTGATATGAGAGAACACTTTATTTGCGATTATTTACATAGAAAGTTTCGAAAGCATATTTACATCGGGAAAGCGAAATCTGAATTAATTACATTGGAGTGGAGTTGAGTTGTAACTGGTATGACGCTTACAGCATCATTGAATTTTATTAAAAGGAATACATTCAGTAATCTAGAGGATTCAGAAAAAATGCGTGGGGAAAAAAAATCTGGTATGTTGAAATTAAGTTTAATTCTGATTTTTATAATCTCTAAGAAAGCAATATTCATCAATCAGAACTTATCTTTACCTGTTTTAAAAATTCTCTGATAAAAATAATAAGCTGGTTAAATTTATTTTATACATGCCAATTTCTTATTTACTGTGCTGCCATCTCTTAACAAATAAATCAAATACATAAACTGGCATTAATCTCTTAAGAATTTTAAAACTTGATATTAAATTGCATCTTTCCCAAATGTAGCTCACAAGTGTATCCTTATAAAAATGTGCAATTTTGCTATCTTGCAAAACTTTTGAAATTTATAATGGAGTTCCTACGTATATATGTATGTTCAAAAATCATTTTTATATATTTCATACAATTTTGTTTTCATCATGGAATTTATCTTAGGCTATAAAAACTGTCTTCTTTGTTTTAAGTACCAGCCTGCATAATGAAACAGAGGAGCATAGTAAAGAAAAAAATCACCAGTACTTGCTTTTTTTGAAGAGGAACTTTGCAATACAATCCAAATTTCAACATGGAAATGTAATGTTTATTTAACTCTAATTATAATGCTTACCAGACATGAAAAAGGTAACGATTAAGAATTTGAAAAAATTGATTAATTATTTAAACGATAAATCCACTAACATTAGAATATATTAAAACTATTCGAAAAAAATTACAAAGAAATTTCTCCAACTGAGCAAAATGCTACAAAAGATGTTATTAATGTGTGTGTGTGTGTGTGTATATATATATAATGCATTCATACACATTTTAATTCTTGTACTTTATTTATATATATGCAATAAAAATTTATAATTTTAATATTACAAATTTTTTTTTCTTCATCATTTATATTCTTTAAAAGCAAAAATCAAGGACAAGCATAAAAAAGAATTGGATGAAATAGTGATATTTTATTAAAAACGACAGAGCTGTTTAAATGCTAGTTAAATTTGTTATCTGTGAAAGTAAATGTAACATTTTTTTTATTTTTTTATAAATATGATATCTTGGAATTAAGCAGCAAAAAATTTATTCCGAAATGCTCTCCCATATTTTTTTTAATTTATAATCAATATTTATAAATTGTCACCAGAGAATTTAAAAGAAAAATAGCAAATGATTTATTAAAATTTACAATGTTATTTATTATACTAAAACAACTTAAGAATAAACCATGGAAAATAAAAAATTAAGTATTCCAATTATTCGCGGTTATAATTTTAAAATATATAATAAAAATACAATCCTCAGAAGAAAATTGTACGTTAAATATATAATTTCTTTTATCAAAGACTATTCGAATCAATGATTTTCTGACGATTCGTGACCTTGCTATCTATATACTCGAATACAAGATTCTGGTAAAAAAATTACACCTCTGAATTGAAATTTTAAGGCTTGTCTTTCTAAGAATAAAAGACCAGCTAAGCAAGAATTACCCTGAGGCATTCAACCTCTGGAATCTAAAAAATATGCTTATTACTGCATGCATGAAGTATTTAACTTCTCTTTTTGAAAGAAAAAAAGATACTCTTTTTATCAGGTAAGCGTAGTTTTCCTAATCAGATTTTATATTTATTCTATTTATTTTTTATTCAAAGCTGTGCACTAAAACACTTTGAAGAGAGGGAGAGTTTTATGTAATATTATGATTGGATCTTAAAAAGCAAGCTCAATGAGTTTTTTTTTCACAAAGGGACTTAGTAAACGTTAATCATTGTTTAATATAGATAACCATTGTTTATGTATTAATAAATTCTTTTAAGTCTTTCAGAAATGAATTTGTTTTATGGAAAATGCATCCTAACTTTTACTTTATATGTCAATAAAAAAATGCCATTGCGTATTTTTCTGTTTCAATTAACTCATTTTTAGCAATTTTCTGAAAATCACTAATACACATGAACAAATTACTATCATATTTTACAAAAAATGTGTACTGAAGTGAAATATGTGAATTTAATTAAAATTTTGTAACGCATATTGAGGATTTTCTCACAAAAAATGAAACAATCGAATCTAAGATATACAATCAATTTACAGATATACTATTTAATCAATCAACCAATATATTAAGGCCTCTGTCAAAACAAATGATTTCTAACTTGACAAATCATGTTTTTTGTAGGATAAAGCTGTTGTTTTCAAATGTAGGAACTTGCTTTTAAATCTCAATAAATTGCATGGTCATTAGAAAACAGAATAATTTTTAAGAAATCACTTACTTAATATCAATAAAATAATATAATAATTAACAATTTGAAACTTTAAAATATGAAACAATAAAAGCCTTTTTGAGCAATTTACATGTATTTGTATACTACATTCCACTGAATGAAATCCCGTGAAAAGCGTATGATGATTTAAACATATGTACGCCAATGTTCAACGACTTCGTTCCTAGCAAAATTAAAAAGACGTTTTAGCAAAATTAAAAAGACGTTTTTCTTTGTTATTAATAACTATTTCTGCGTTTTAAGAACCCCTGAAATTTTTCACATGACTGAAAAATGCTCAATATGCATCATGTCTGCTAGTTAAATTTTAGATAAAATTTTTAAGCTGAATTACTGAATTAAATTCAAAATAAATTTAACTCTTAAATGTTAATCGAAACTTAAATAATGGGATTCTTTTTAAGCATGAAGTGTACAAAACATTTGATTTTAAGGATGAAGTTTTTTAACAAATCATTTGATTTTAACCAACTCTTTTAATAAAAAGACAAAAATTAACGCGTTGCTCATTAACTATTTAATCAGTGAACAGACAAAACAAATAGTAGTAGAAAGATGTTCGAAATGATGACATTACACATATTTCATCCATGTGCCACGAGTCTCAATTACATAGATCCTGGAAGTGGAGATGGATTTCCCAACAATTATTGTGGCACTAACAAAAACATCTCAGGCAAAGAACAAAAAGGAGAATCCCAAACAAAGTGTAGAAGAAAAGATTGATTGTTCCCTAAATAATTGTCACGTACAACAGGCACAATGCCTGGACAGCAAAAATAACAGCTGTCCACTCTGCCTGCTTTCGCTTCAGTGAATTGGTTGCCCTTCTCGTCCTTGGAAATTATCAGAAAAAGGTGCCTCCTCCGAACATTCACAACATTTATTTCAAAGAAAAGATAGAATGTTCTTTTTGTGTACGTTGGTCATACATCTAGCACAATTAAAGAATTGGCTAAACGTTGTATGCGAAAATGGGTATTTTGAGTTTACTTTATCATTCAGAGAATTTTCGTAGGGAACATCATTAATGTTATAACATAAAAAAAAAATGGATCGACTACTGAATGCGTTTTTAACCGATTACGTCACCTTGAGGTTTCAAATTTTTGACAACGACGCATTTATTTTAACTTGTAAAAAAAAGCTAAGTAATGTTTTTACGTTATATTGATTACTATAATTATTGCACATATATATTTCAAACTGATTACTATAATTATTGCATATATATGTTTCAAACTGAATACTATAATTATTACAGTAAAAAAGTAATAACAATTATAAAAAAGACGTCTCTTTTTTTTTACAGTTGGCTAATATCTGTGTGTTTTGAAAACCGCTTCCTTATTTCAACACTACGTTTAAAAGCTTATAATGTAAAGCTAAGCTTATTCTACGTTTCTTTCGTACGATAAATATATTTGTGACTTTGATTTCAATAAGGAGAAATTTAAAAATATTATATAAACTTATTAAAGATTACTTTCCCCTATACGAGTAACAAAATTTAATATTTTCTAAACATGTATGAATAATCATTATATTGTAGGACAATGCATAATTCTTAATTTTTTTTCATATTTGACTTTTAATTTCAAATTTATAATCATCTGTTGCCGATGACGTAGTTTGTATCATACATTTAAAACGGAAGAAAAAAGAAAGCTCAAAAATGTAGCACAGTTTTTTCATTTGTATACAGAAAAACTTTTCGGTGTTAGTAGGAGAGAGGGGGCAGGCTCAAATACATATTAGAAAATGAAAATCGTTTGAAGCAATTATTTTGAAAAGTTGATATGAGGTAATGAGTAATTTTATATGAAGTTCCTTTCAAAATTTGCAAAATAAAAACAAAGAAATTCTTTTTTGATAAGGAAATCCTTTTTGTAACTCATTAAATTTCTGCTTTGTCCTTTCAAATAGAGAAAATCAAAGGAGGAAATGTTTTAGGGAAATATCAAAATCATATCAAGTTACAAATTTATTAATATAAAGGAGAATCCTTGATGCACTAATAAAGTCATATCACAGATTTTACATAGGGTTAAATCATAATAGCTCTTTATATGAACAAGGCAGAAAAAGCAATTCTAATAATGTACGTAGAACACAATCGTTCACTTTTTGATTTTTGATTAATAATTCTAAAATTTTCCAATAATTGAAGAAGAGAGTTGTTGCAAGACTTTGAATTTTATTTTATATAATTTATATAAAATAATTTTTATATAAATTTATTTATTTTATATAATATATATGTGAATATATTTTTAAGCACTTTCGTTTCGAATTTAGATATATATTTTTAGCATTGATACTATCTGACCAGTCAAAATAGCTGGTCGATCTCTTTTAGAATCCATGTAGATGTCAATATCTGATAGTTCTAGTGTTAAACATTTATGTTTATTTTGTATCCATGTTGATAAAAAAAAAGAAATTTTATAATTGAAATTTGTTTTATTTTCTGATGTGATAGAGGTTTGGTATTTTCTTACGCTCGTGTACTTTCATTGATAATTTACCCTATTTTAATCTTAATTTTTGGGGAATTTTCTGTTATTTTATTGTTTTGTGAATTTTATAAACAACAAGTAATCAATTAATTAAAATTTTAATTTTGCATAGCTGGCACCCCAAATTGCGAGTTTTAGGAAAATAAAATAATCTTCAAAATAGAAAATAATTAAAATAAAAAATAATTAATTAATTTTAGTAAAACATTATTAGTGTATTAAATTATTATTTACTACAGTAATAAAACTGAGTGGAACATTTTTTTTTGAAATTTTAATTTTTTAATAATTAAGCGAAGTTATGGAGCTTTTTCTTCATAACCTTTAAAAATATAACACAAAAAGGATTTTTACACTATTGTAAAATTTAGGAAACTACCATTCTAATTATATCAAAATAATTGTCTTGCAACTTTTTATTGAATTTTGACATTTTTAAGACTATATTTGTAAGTAAATTTCAATAATGTATTTCATTTTTTCAATGGAAGTCAAATCCTTTTCAGCGCTTCATTAAATATGTAATCGTAAGAATTTCTACCACTGTTGAACCTTCAAGAAAATAGATTTTGTGAACTATATGCATTATTTACACGAGAAATCAGAAAATGAAATTACACTATCACAAAAAGCAACATATGATTTGAATTATCTTACCCTACGCACTTACTTTTATAATGGCACTTTGAGATCATTATACTTGATTCCATTGCGACGATTCAATTATCCGAAAAGTTGTCAGGATATTAAAACAATACGAGTTTAATGTTTATTATAATTCAGTGTTCAAAAAAACTTCTGTTGTGGGATCCATAAACATCAACATTTACATTAAGAGATTTAATTGAAATTTAGCATAATATCAGTATTACCGGATAACTTGAAAGTCGTCAAAGGGTGTTAGTATTAAATAAGCTTCTAAAGTACAAATTACCACCATAACGCTGAAGCCATATGCAAACTTAATAATCGTTTCCTCGTAACCAGTATATTCAGAGAATCCAAGAAAAACAAAACAAAGAATCTCTTACATAAAATTTCCGTAATTTTATTCAAATCTTATTCTTGACAGATAAGATTTGAAAATTACGAATACTGATGAAGCTTATGCATTTCTAAACAGAAAACTCTCGAAATATCCCCCCGCGCCCTTTGACATAAATTGTATCCAAAAATATTGATTCCGTGCCTCGTTTCTTTTGGTAACGAAAAGGTCGGATGGTGTTTTGCGTGCGCCCCCTTTAATCGAGGACGCGTCCCAGTTTGCTGTTTCCGACGGATAGACTTTCTGCACGAGATAGGTGTTCTCTACATCACACATAACACCGCGTCGTCTCTTTGTTACGAGATATTTATTTATTCCATTTCGGCTAGATTTACTAAATATCGGATAAAAAAAATGTTTTTTTAGCCTTTAGAAAAGGAATCGAACTCTGTAAACCATTCATTGTTACCAAGCAACTGTTCCGTTGATACTGGTGATCAATACCAGGAAATTTCCTTCTCAGTATATTTATTATTTCCTTTGTGCAACAGCATGAGACTTTTCACTAAATGACGTTCTATTTCTATTTGTACGTTGTTGTTGTTGTTTTTCCTGTTGCTAGGAATGTTTTTTTTTCTTGTAGTTCATTGTGTTGAAATATTATGGAATTTCCATCATAAAATATTAATAAGAATTATCAAATATTTTCTTATTAGTATTATGAATTTTAAAAACTTGTTTCTAATTTAGGAAGGAAGATTTATTTAATTTTTTTATCTGAGGCTTATCCTCTAAACACATGAACAAAAATATGTTATAACCTAAAAAAATATAATTCTGAGTATAAATCAATGAATAGCAGTCTCTCTATATATTTGAATCTTAACATCATATATCAGTTTTAATCACATTGCTTTGCGAAAAATTTTTAGAATTTTAATTAGAGTATCAAGCATTCAGTATTGATATTGTGTGTGTGTGTGAGAGAGAGAGAGAGAGAGTATGTGTGTGCAAATTTCTATTTATATAAGAAACAGCAAGATGCGAGATGAATTATAGCTTAAAATGCTAAAATTAGGAAAATAAAGATACGAATGAACATTTTGAGTGATGTTCTGAAATTAGTTTTCCACATCTGTCACTCGCATATATCCTGTAAGCATGACTTCATATAATGAAATCTTTGGGAAACAAACAAAAATAATTATCATGGAACAAACACTAAGCTGCTTTTAAGACATAGAAGAAAACTGATTTATATTTATCAGTAGATTAGATGCACTACTTTTTTGTATGCTTGTAAAGTAAAGTCAGTTTATAAGTAGAATTTTCATGCCTATTTATGAGTAGAATACAGTGATGATATACATGGTGATAGAGAAATGAAGGAATAAAGCAAAAAGGAATAAAAATCAGTTAGTTTGTTTTTTCTTTATGAATCAGTAAAGCATTAACTTTAATACTAATATTGACATTTCTTTTTAATAATATAAAAAAATATGTTTATTTTTATATATTTTACTCACACAACAAAATTTTCCATTTTGGTGCTTTCAGCGTAATGGAGAATCAGGCGCAGGTGCAATTTAAACAAAACTTTCAATGATTTTGAATATTTCTTTCCTGAAAAAAATAAGATACTCTTAAAAATTTTGTCATTAAAATTTTTTTTTCATGAATGAAATAGCAAACAATTCTACCATGGGGATTAAAGCTTCAAAGATGCTTTTAAAGTGTGACAAAAAATATTATTACCGACGTCCAGAGATTGTCTAAATCTTACAAATCTAAACGTGGAAACACTC
This sequence comes from Argiope aurantia, assembly GCA_026543865.1. Classification (NCBI taxonomy): domain Eukaryota; kingdom Metazoa; phylum Arthropoda; class Arachnida; order Araneae; family Araneidae; genus Argiope; species Argiope aurantia. The sequence goes on along the minus strand of JAPMOR010024825.1, from coordinate 343,524 downwards.
CGTTAAGAAAAAATATCCAATACATTCCGATGTAATCATAGAATATTAAAAGAAGCTGAACTTCTGATATATTTTTCCTAGGAAATCTATTCATGACAAAAATGGGCTTGCCATAGGAAATTTCAAATTTTTTACAGTTTTAAATATGTAGACAACACCCCTACGAAATTTTTTGGCTTGGGATCTATTAGAATTCATAATTACATATAAAACGGTACTTTTAGTTTTTACATAGGATGATCGATTGCAAAATAAATCTGGATGGCTCTTTTTTTTCCGCGATAATTAGATAATTTAAATGTTATTTATATTGACTTAAAAAACCCTATAAATGAGTTAAATGCATGGGAAATAAAGTATCGTCATATAATAACAAAACAGTTGTAACTAATAAAGGTTTAAATTATCTAATTATCAAAATATTAATACAAATTTGTAATATTGTTTTCCTGCGCAGTAAATCTTCTGTAAAGGCAGATAATTTTATAGTTATAGTTATGGCCATTGAGTAGATGACGAATCTATGGCCCCCTGATTTGGTGACAAACTTAGTGACCATTTAGCGATGAACTTAGAACTTTGACGACAAAAATGAAAACTCCAGAATATTCTAGGATCTTGGCGACAGCTCTATTAGGACTCGGGATTCGAGTAGTTTCTTGTTCTAGTGGCGTCTTTGCCTGTCACAGAAACCATAAAACGCTTGAAATAAGACTGAGAGTCAATCAATATAAAATAGAGATGAGTTGAGAGGCATGAGTAGTTGAACGAAGTATCTCTATCCTGCAAGTTCTCTCTTAACACTAATGCTGTTGCGGTTGTTTATTGCTGTTTTGTTGCTTGTGTGTGGCTGTTACTTCAAATGTTGTCTTGTTTTGTTTCGTCTGTACTTTGCTACTGTAATTGCGAATTCATGCTTTTGTGCATGCAAAATATTCGTAAGAAAGATCTGAAAGATTTGATAAAAAAAATTATATATGCATTATTCCGAAACAGAAAATATGTACATGGATATAAAAAAACATTATATTACAAACAAATCTACTTTTGATATCGTTTAGGAAATATAAATTTTCTGGGTGATTATTAAACTATATTTCAAAATTGAAATTATCAAAGTTTTAAAAATGTCTTTCTTAAATACCTGTTTATTTTTCAAACACTTTGCAATCTTTTTGAAAAGAAGATATGCTTTGAATTTCTTTCGTTTCCTAAATTTTTTCTTCCTCACTATAGCAATGAGAGCATTACTTTTCCACTTTCTGTTATTTAATAATATATTAGTTTTATCTTATACACAATATTGTAAAATATCTGTTATCGGATGTTTCCTTTCAGATAATAAGGTAAGGAAAATGCCAATGAGTTTTTAATAAAAAAAATACATCCAAAATTTGCACTGATAGTAAGACTCGTATAGTACAGTCTTATTGTTTTGTCCAATGATTGGTAGGAATTTTAATACTATTTAAATGAATGACAAATGTACAAAATCCTCCAACGATAATACCGTTATATTATAGTATGAAATCTGACGCAGAAAGATAGAAACTTTCAACTGAGAATATGTACAATACTGAGACATGAACAAAAACTTATAAGCTCCATGCATTGTAAGATGAGCTATATAACCTTGCAAAATAAGTTTTAATACGAAATTTCAAATGATATTGAGTGTAAAGTATTTTCGATATTATTCGAAACATATTACTTGATAAGTAAAGGAAGTCCTATAAAGTAATATTACTTACAACCAGATGCTTTTTGTGAACTGTCATTGTCCATTGCTTTTTTTGTTTCCAACAATGGCAGCTTCCTTATACTATCATTTTAAAGCCAGAGGATTCCGCTCCTTTTAGGAATATTGTAGCTTCACAGTAGTTCAACCCGCTGGCTTCGTCACCATGTCAAATCACTATTTTATAAATTTAAAAAATTTCGCAATAATAGAAGTATTCCATTTGTCAGATATGTTTGTCAAAGAGTGATATCGTGTGTGAATGTGCCTGCACGCACTTGTGTGTACGATAAGATAATAGGCGCTTCATAAAAGCTTGATTCATTTTGGTTTATCTTGACACAGAGTGTTCAATCATCATGCGGACAAATATTTAATTTTTAAACCGTTAGAAAAAAAATATATTTCATGTTGGATAATCGCTTGTTGCTTCTTGAAACAGTAGTGTTTGAATTAGGAAATATACTGCAAAAAAATTAGGAGGTTTAAATTTTTGTACAGTTCTCAAGTTTTGTTCTTCATATTTCTAAAAGTATTCTTGATACAATAGCATTTTAAACGATATAAGTTTCATTCTTCCACTATTAGCACTTCTCACGAAAGAATTTCTTTTTTTAAGACTATAAATGGTCGTCTCAAAAAATTGCTACATGTTGAATGACGGATCTGCTCCAGAAAGGCTACTGAAAAAATAATCGAAAATAGTGATATTCGAAGCTTTATTGATCATCAAATTTAGTGACAGAAGAGTGAACAGTTATTAGTTTAAAATGATAGTCAAAATATATAAAAACTTGGTGTCACAAATATTTTATTAAACACAACTGTAAAGGCAGGGGATTTCACATATGTTTATATTTCGTAATTTGTTCAGGAATACTTTTATTGACTACTACAGTATAAAATATTTACATAATTTTAAGCGTTTTTCTTAAAGTATTTCTATTTCAAAGAGCTTAGAAATCATTTTCTGGTTTCAATTAGAGTGGAGACCATGCATGTAAAAAATAAAAGATTTTTTTTTTTTTTTTATCACCAATAACGGGATTGAGGATTTAAAAGCTACGAGAAATAAGGATTTCAAATAGATAATAGATAACCAGAGAGTGCTTTTAATTATTAATGGCATTAATTTAAATCTATCTAATATAATTTTAGCCACTTGCACAAACATTAGTTTTGAGACACTAGAAAACTCCAAAATTGTTTTTGTTAACATCATTTCAATTCACATTTCCCAATTTTAGTCATTTAAAACTTGCCTCATTTATTGTTCTAAAATGGCCCCAAAAATGTTTCTTTTCGGTTTTTGGTTTAATACATTCATTTCTGTTGTCAAAAAATTGGATGATAGAAAATATATATTATTGCTGATAAGTTATAATCTTTTGTAATTACCTTCTATATTTTCTTGTGATCATTTCAATTATAAAATGCATTTAATGTTTAGTTAAATGTTTATTACAACATTTGACGAAAACAGATGAAGTCAAAAAGGAATCAAATTCCTCTCTTTTAATTCGAACGAAAAGAATGTCTAAGGTTTAAATATACAATTTGAAAAATCAGATTCATATGTAATGTATTATACTTGAGAGCAAAAAAGATATTCCCTGCATACTGAATACAAAATGGGATTTAATGTAAAAATGAATAGTTTGGAACAAGCAGATATAGAATTAAATAAAAATGGCAAAGAATGAAAGTCACAGATTAGCAGATTAATCTTTTCAGAATTAATATGTATGCCATTAACACTTAAAAAAATTAAGTGCTGTTATCATTAAGTCAAGATATATAAATAAATTTTCCAAAAAACGTCTCATTTAAAGAGCAACACGCTTTTTAACATCCATCAGTGTCATTTATGACTTAAAATTCTGTATCAATCCGAAGAGTTCGTTCAACTTTTACTTGTGGCAAAATTTGGAGACCGTCCAATGGGGTTGATGAAAAGTAACTGATGGTTGACTAAGATATATTTAATTCTATTTTCGATAGAATTAATCTCTATTTTCGATATGTTTAAATAATACATTCTTGATTGTTTTAACTAGATATTATGTTTAAAAAAGAACTACAAATAATAAAGCAAAAAAAAATATTTCTAATAACCATAATTTAGTTACTTTATTTCACTTATTAATTATATATAAAGGTAAGCAAGCAACATCATGTAAAATTGAAATTTTAAAAAACTGTTTTAAATTATTATAATTAGCTTTATTTTGAAAAGTTGAATTTTAATAAAAAAGTTAATTGTGGCAATAACGTATCATGCAATAAATTATTTCACTTTGTGAAAATCAAAGTTATTTTCAAGTGTGTAAAATGTACATGGAATTGAATGAGTCTCTTTTATGAATAGACTTGTCAAAATTTCCTTTGAACAGTATTAATTCTTTTCCCCTTTTATAGATACATATTCATTACATTACATGCTGTATCAGATACAAAAATATTATAGAGGTAAATTTTTAGAAACAGTTATTTTTCTGTTTAATGTGCTTTATTTATTTCATATCAGAAGGCGAAATTCATTTTTAATTATTTTTCTTTTATTAAAAATGAAAAAAAATCAATAAAATTTAATATTGGTAAAATAATGGTATTATATCTATATAATTAAATTTTTATAAAAATGAAACCATTTTTAATTCGATTTTTACTGTCCATGAACATTCTGTTATATTATAGTAGATTCGTGAAGAATCTATGGTAAGAATTTCAGTACTCCAAAGATAATTCATTCATAATATTTTATTTAATGTTAATATTTATACAAAAACAAAAATAATTATTAGTAAAAACTCGAAATATGTTGTTGAAAATATTCCTATCATAACCATGGTTGTAGCTCCAAGGAGATAAAATAATTTACAAACTGATTTGTCTGGTTTGACTTGTTTGATTAAACATTAAATAATTAATTCCTCATAAATAAAAAAGTCTGAAATATTTTGATAAAGTAATATTTCTTAGTTGTAAAAATTCTTTAGAAGTAAAGAAAAATTATTCAGGTTCAAATGTTAAATTTCTACGAAAACATTATCTCTAGCTGCCGCCTGCTTTGTTTTTTTCAGTTGATATCATACCTAAAATTATTCTAAGATTTTTCTTAAAAGGAAATCATTTTCATAACCTGTGTACATTGTTATGCTAAGTTTGTTTTTCTGTGTATAAATGTGCTACAGCACGGAATGAAAAAAGAATAAATCTTTTGCGTTTGAGTTCATAGTAATTTCTGACTCACTGAACAATGCTTGAAAATAATAAAAATGCAACATCTGAAATAACTCTTGACCTTTTTTTGGTGACTTGACTTCTTTTAGTTTGTAAAATAAAGATTTAGAGTCAAGCAAGTACAATTTTTAGTTCAGTTTCTTTGTTATATTTCCTGTTGCCACTCTACTGTATTTATATTCAGCGCAATGCCCTATTCCGGCTTTAAATTCTCAAATCTTTGCAAATACTCTACACATAAAATATTTGTTAATGTAATAATATTTATATTTTCCGTGTATTGCTTCTAAAATAGTTCCTAGAAGTTAATAATAGTTCCTAAAATAGTTCCATTTGTTTGCTTTAAAAATTGTTATATAAATATCAAATTCAATCTAATGAAATCCTTCCATATTTCTTGAACATGTAAAATGTAAAAAAAAAAAAGTTCGATTTGTTGAATGTATTGATTAAAAGAAATTGTAAGGAATATTCTCGATTGATTTAAATGTCAAATTAAAATGAGGTCATGGTGATCTGGTCGGGCTTCTAAGACTTCCAACAAATTTTCAGAATGTTAACAGAGTATGTGTGCTTGTTTAATTTGTAATGAATCAAACATTCTAAGGTTGAAATAACATACAAGTTTAAAGAGCAAAATAAAGATTATGTATTGACCTCTTATACTTAACAGCGATATCGGTAGAAATCGCAGATAGAAGATAAACCGAATGCAATATGTTCGTAAAATTTCGAATCCATCGATATTAAACATTTAATCTCCACTATTAAAAAAAAATATGAGCGCGAACATGTGTGTGTATGTGTGTGCTCGGGTGTTCAACAGACCAAATGGTTTGATAACATATGTACTTCGGAAAATAAGAATGTGCATTTTCTGGGAGCCTCAATATATATTTATATATATATATATATATAAGGCTAATACTAAACAATAGTTTTTAGTATTAGTCTTAACAATATAACAGGATAAAACCTTTTTATGAAATTAAGATTAATAATGTATGTAAATATTAAAAATAAGTTTCTTTAAATCGGGCAAAGATTATTAAAAGAAGGTCTATTGATATGTCATATTAATTAATATTTTCTCATTTGCAAAGATCAAATCTTTGGCTTTACTATGACTATCAAATCAAGTGACTGATAATTAATTAGAATTTTTTTAACAGAATTCCCGTTTTTATATTTATTAAAGATTTAAATCAAACATTTATAAACGAAATTTTTTTTGAAAAAAAAACTGTTATATATATATATATATATATATATATATATATATATATATATTCGTTCAATACAAAATATTTGGATAGAAAATGAGAGGAATCAAAAATATTCTTCCATAAATCCATAAATAGATTAAAACTGCCTAATGTTGATATTTTTTTTAACTTCTTATCTATGAAAAGAAATTCTAAAAAATATCACAAAAAATTTCTTTAACATAGATTATTTAAAACCAAAATTGGAGAATTCTTGATTAAATGTTTTTAAATAAAATACCTAGATTTTAAAAATTTAGTTTTTGAATAAAATCATAAAAAAGTGGGTGCACGTTTTTGCACAAACGACTGTTTTTCGTGATTGAAAGTGTTTAAACACAAAAATATCAGCATGAAACTGCTGAATGCATGCAGAACACGGAGAAAAATCTATTTTTTTGGCCATAATTCCGCTTATAAACAATAATAAATTTGACTGATGCACGCTTTTATATACTATACATTTCATGAATGATTTAAAAAAAGAAATTAATATGAAATACAAATGACACTTTTGCTTGCATAAAAAAGAATTATACGAGTTCAGATTTTTGATGCGGATTAAATTGTTTCGTATTCGTCTGAGATCGAAAACTGTACCTTTTTTTATATATAAAAGATTTCATATGTAAGCTTTCCCGGCTCTAATCTCATCTATTAGTAAACAAATTTCAGTTAATAAAGCATTTTCAACAAAAGAAACCTCGAGAAAAAATACTTACAACACAAGAAATAAATATTATCTCCTTAAAGCTCTTATTTTCCGAAGTATCTCATATTAGTTTTTTTTTATTGTAGGTGTTTAATTGATTAGTAATTAAATGGATAGTAAAAGGTAATTAATTTTAACAATTCGATAATTTTCAAATTAAATGAATTCCTTTAAGTCATATATTATATCCAATTTTTATTGCCTTGAAGTAAGTACAATAGGGAGGCATATAAAGAGAAATAAATTGAAACTGCAACTAAACTGATTAAAACTATCAATGTGTAAAAATAAAAACGTTGAAAAGGTTTCCGTCATTTTCCCTATTTAATTTTCATACACTTTACAAATTCAAATTAAATTAACTAATTTTAATTTGTTTTAATCAAGAAAAAAAATTGCAAACAAAACAAAATTAAAAAATTGCATGCAGTATTTATTTTAAATCAGTCATACCTATTACAAAAATACGATAACTATTTTCTCTGAATTCTTTAAAGCCTTCCTTTTTGTTTTTTTAACATAACCTTCGAAGCCTTTACTGTGTTTACTCCATTTTCAGCCTTGAAATAATATTAAATTCAAATTTACTCCACCAAAGTCACATTATTTTATTGCAAAAACAGAAAAAACATGTTTTCAATACTTCTATTATAACAACTGTTATCATTTGCTCCCAAAAATGAAAATGTTTTATAGTATGGAATTTGGAATTGAGATTTATTAAATGCAAAAAATTCACATAGAAATTATCAAAATGGAAATTATTATTAAATTTTCATGGAAATTATTAAAATAATCATAAATATCAGTTAAAAATTATCATTAAGCCAATAAATGACAATAAAGAATATATTTAAAAAATTTTAAATTCTTAAAATGGCAAATATATTTATGTATTAGATATGATATTTGGTTTAATGTTTTATTTGATTGGTTAAAAATTAAGCACTTAGAGGAGTTTTCAAAAAATTAAAATTATTAAAGAAATGAAATTAAAATTATTTAAAAAATTAATTTAGAATTATTAATCACATTTTTAATGTTAATACATTTTACTAATAACTATTTATTTTTTTATTAAAATTGATTAATTTATTTTATTTCGAGTCTTTTTAAAAAAGTCGATGCTTCAAAATATAGTTAAAAAAATAAATTCCATAATGGAACCCATTAATTGAAACATATGCTTCTCAAAAAAAAAAAAAAAATCACGGAAATTTGTAAGAAGCTTAAAAAAATAAGACAAAACTAACACACCAGCCAAAGTCTTTCAATGAAAGTAAATGTTTTATCATCTTCTATTTTCAATAATAGAAAGCAAATGTGTAAATAATTACGTCTGGCAATGACCTGGAAAGATAAGCTCCCTTGAAAAAGGCTAAAATGCTCTCAAAAATTAAAATTTTACATCAAAGGGACTACATCCTACCAGACGGAGACTGGAAATATTTTTGCTATACTCTCACGAAACCCCGCGGTGTTATTTAAAATCATTTGAATTTTGTTCAAAACAGTTGTCATGGAACGTCATTCATTTCTAAGCGTCGTCTCATTCTAAAAAGCTCACTAAACACGTTTCCCGCCGTATGTGCGGGATTACCAGCGAAATGAAAACAGTTGGTACATGCGAATCCATAAAAACGCCTTAAACTCTCTTCTTGTCATTTGTGGCCAGGGCAGTGAACTTCATGGCTTCGCCTGCAGATGGGGCGGAAAGGAGATGGAAAAGCAGTTTGCAGGTGACCCAGGAAAGGCTGGCAGAAATTCATTGTATAAGACAGGGTCGATTTTCTTCGGCAACAGACAACTATTCATATCTAAGGCTTCTTATCTCTTCGACAGACAGGTGAGCTGACTGAAGGGAAAAGAATAAAGGGGGAATACTTTCGCAAGAGGACAACCGGTCGCCCTTTCGAAATTTTACCTCCAGAGCCGAATCGTCTAGCAAAGATCAATGAGTGTGAACTTGAATTCCAGTATACTATTTAAGGCCCCTTATATAATTGCCGCTTAACCTATAGTTCATCCGGATGTCCGTTCTGTCATAAGGGTTGCGACTGCAGGTGTGTCTCGTTAGTTGATTGAGTACACCTGGTACAAGCAGGCTTAAATTAGGAGGCCCTGCCAATCTGATTAATGGGATTCTATAGGATAAAAGGACGATGACTTTTGGAAAGTATATATATATTTTTTATTTTGAATATACAATAATCTGCCCGACTATTAAAGAAGGCTAATTCATTGTAACATTTATTACTCTAAATCACCAATAGTGGGATTATGAAAGTGGGATTATGAAATACAGAAAATATGAAATCAAAATCCTTTTCACTTATAATCTTAAATAATAATTCTTTGTTATATTAAAGCAGAATTCTATGTCTACATAGATAGATTACCTCGCCGCAGCCTCAAAATTCATCCTTGAGTCCTTACACTTTGTCTTCTTCATGCATGCAAAAATCAAGTCATCAAAATTGTTCAATCGTGAATTATTTTGGTACTCAGTAATGATTCATAACCTTTCAAATTCATTCAAAGATTATCGTAATTAGACTAACATATTAGAAAAGTATGTATAGCATCAAAATATTGTATCTTCAATATATCATCTCAATTTTACAAAATTTCCTAGATCAAGAATCTGAAATTGTAAGAGAAGTTTTACCTTTTACCCACTGAGTACTGAGAAAAAAAAAAAGAGTAGCTTCAACTGAAATACTTAACTTTCAATTCTTTACAGTTTGAAAATGGTAAGTAATATCAATAAAAAATTTAACTTCGTACATTTTGCGATTATTTGCAAATTATTAAGAAGAAATGAATTTTAAGAGCGTTTTTAACTGTAAAAATTCATCACAGATTTTTTCCTTCTAAGGGAAAGAGAAAAAATTTGCAGTTTATTTAATTCTAGTCAATATTTTTTTTTCCCTTCGCGAAGAAAAAGTACATTAAAAAATATATAAATATTTAAGCAGGTCTGAAAATTGTGCAATACTGTTTTTATAAAATGGGACAGAAAATATTACTTTATTCAAAATTTATCATTTGTCAAACTAAATATTAATATTAAGTCATGCTGAAATTTTTGATACACAGGACGTCTAAAGGATGTCGCCACTTATTTAAAAAAAAATCTTTTCATTTACAAGACGCAAATTTTATGATTATAAATATGTAGAAAAAATTCATCTCTGATTTAATATTAGTATCTTCAAAGAATAGAAATGAAACGATAAAAAAAAGCATCTGAAAAATAAAAATATTAGTGAAAAATTAGATACTTTCAAATGTTAAAATTTTAAACATATTATAAATTGCATCTTATCAAAATTGTCATGAAAATAATTTCAATAAATTATTCAAATATATGACTTTAAATTTTTTATTTCAAGTCATTTTACAATCTTTATTTTTAAAGAATTTGCTTACATCAGTCCTAGTCTAAAAGAGGAAAAAAAGCATATGATTGCGAAGCTTTATTTTGCAAAACATTATTTGTGCAAAAAGGAACCAAATATATTTTAGAAAGATTCAAAAGAGAAATGAGTCATAATTATCTGTCACTAAGATAATTTTAACTCATCTGAACTAATAGTAATATATAAAACTGAACAACATTACGCTACAGATGTAAAAAATTATGAGATGAGATTCCTATTACAACAAATGTGTATGAGGAAATATGAAACTTCGTAACAAATATCAACAAAGGTAGTAAAGTATTCATTTCTATTAGATTTCATTTCATTTTCAAGCTATTCTATAGCAGCTTTTGTAGAATTTTGTCGACATAATGTATTCTGAGGGACACACTTCGATTATAATATTAATAATAAATACTTGAAGGCTTACAAACATATTTTTCCATTTTTTTATCTTAAATTATTTCTTTAGCAATTTTACAATTATATAAATATTTTATATTAAATAATTAAATTAAAAGGAACTTTTCATGGCTAAATATATCCCATTTTTCCTTTTTAAATAGAAAATAAGGAAAGAATTCATGTTAATTTATTGTAAATTTTCTGAAATATTAGATGAATAAGGGTCTAAAGAAACTGGCGTCAATCAGCTCCTAATTTCTTTAAGGGTAATGGTTTAATGTGAGAGTAAAACAATTATGCGGGAGATTTTTCAAAAGAAGGTCAGTGCTTATGAAATATTGAATATATTTTATTTAAAAATCTTGCCTTCATTTTCTTTTTGACGTCTTCAAAGCTTAAACTAATTTAACAGAAGAAATAACTAGCTCAATCATTAAAAAAATTATTAAATTACTTATTTACATTATTTTTTTTAAAGTGTGATCAATTTAGCTTTCAAAGTCTCCAAGTCAATTACTTATTCGATGACACTTTTTATCCTGCATTATTTTTTTTTCCATTTGTTTGCTTTAGATGTCCTCTTCAAATAAAATCCTTGACAAATGAAGTAATTACCTTTATAGTGGTTCAATTATGCCTAATGCGCCTTCTTCAAAACAGACAAGTTAATTTTTACCCATCAAAAATTTCGAAATCATCACTAGAAATTATAAATTTATTAATGACACAGAGTATAGATCATAAGTTCAAATCGATTAAATTTGCAGCGAAAATAAAAATTGGCATTCACATTTCAATGAAGTGAGCACATCACAAACATTTCATAAAATTGCCTCTTTAAATATAAAGCATGAATTTTTAATGTTATTTTGATTGCATTCATTTTTTTTTAAACAGAGAATAATATTATAACAACTTGCTCATTTATGAAAAAAGACATAATTTGATGTCCAAATACATACAGAAAAAAAGTAATTTGTAGACATATAATAAGAATTAGATATTTAAATGAACTTTTTTTTAAAGTTAGGTTGCATGAAGAAGAGAATTTACAAAATCTTAAAAGGAACATAAGGAACTATTTTAGAATTCTTTGATGTGCTTGCTCAAGATACCTGTTCTGAGAAGATAGCATCAATTGCCTCTCATACCTCTGGAATCACAGAACAAAATAATTTCTAGAAACTGCCTGAATTGAAATAAACAGCGCTGGTGGCTTAATGAATTTATTGCAAAAAAGAATTTTTCTCAATTTTGAAAGATACAGTACCGTATTGTAATTTCAAATGCTGCAGAAATATTTAAACTTTTTTATTAAAGGTAACCAAATAAAGTCATATAATCAGAGGACCCTCAAATGCAAATTTTGAATTGCGTATAACTATTTTTACAAACAAAAAAAAATCATAAAAAAGAGCGCATTTTTTTTCATACTGAACTATCAGTTTATCTGTTATAATTGAATTGTTTTATTCAAATCCGTTATAATCGAATTAAAGTTGTTTCAACATTAAAATAGCAAATTCACCCTTAGCTGTAACTCGGAAAAGTTGACCTCAAATATATCAAATTGTAATTGTTTTAATTGCATAACAACTTCTCTTTTATTGATGATGAAATCTAAATAAATATCATTGTAATGCCATCCGATGAAAAAGATAAAAACATAATTACATATCACATCAAGGCTTTTTTCGAATGGAGCTTATAATCTGGAACAGCGGCGAAATGCTGAAGCTGAAACGTGAATAGGAATTCCCTTCTCTCCAAACTTCAGTACCAAACCAACATAAAAGCATTTATTTCCGACAGACCCCCTTCATTTCTATTTATGTTGCGTTTTACTAGCGGAATCGGACTCCGAACCACTTAGCCGAGGGCTTATAGCTAGGCCACTGCTGTCGATGAAACCTCACTCATCTTAACATATAGTCAACTAAATGAAAACATCACAAAAGGCTGAAATAACTTTTGAAATAAAAATAATAATATGATAACCATTTTTACTATATTGTACAAAATTAATGCAAAATAGTAGAGTTCTAAAAGAAAGGTGCAATAAAATTTGAATTAAAAATAGAATTTCTTCACAGATGATATTTTATTGCCATTTTATTTTAAAGTATGCAGAGAAAAAAATTTTAAAGCATTTTGTAAAAAGAAATTGTGAAAATAAGAAGCAGAGATTTTGCTTCAGAAGTATCCTGCATTTGTTAAATTTTTATTGACAAAAATGATAACATCATCACGAAATTTAATGCCCAAGAATTACAGATATTTAATTCAAATGAAAATTTCAAAAAACAAATAGAATCGTGTTTTCTGTTATTTATCTGAGGTCAAAATTTAAAATCCAAAAATGAGTTTGATAAAAATGAAATTTAAAATAAATTTGCTATTATACATTATTTAATGATATGATGATGATGTTTCGACGTATCTAAATACAGTCAATCTAGAAAAGTAATGGAACACAATGCAAGTTCACGAAATTTTATCATAATATATAATTCAAATATATAAATGAAACAAAAAAATGAAATATATCACATTTTGATAAATATAAACCATAATAATTCAAACAAAATTCATATATAGATTCAATTGTGATTACATTTTAAAGTAAAAGAAAGAGTCAGGAAATCTGCTCAAAAAATTTGGAGACATTGTCCAAAGATTAAGGGGTAAAAATAAAATTTATAGTTAATGTCTTACTGGGCCATCCTTGGATTTTATGTGGTCTTGCAGTCGATTTAGCATGGATTTGGATCCTTTTGTGTGAAATAATCCTTTGATTTGGATTCACTCTTTGATCAGATGTTTTTTTAACCTTTGCTTCTTAGAAATATTGTGCTCATTGATTTTTTTAAAATTTTTATTTATTTATTATTATTATTATGGCTGCAAACATTTTAATATATTTCAATGGGATTTAGGTCCGAATTTTGGAAAGTGATCTTAATCAAACCAGCGCTGATTATTCAATTATGCACCAGCACTGATTGCAAGCATTAATAGTACGTTTTGGGTCGTTACTCTGCTACAATTTAAATTGCTTTGAAATTCTTAAGTTTTTCGCACTTCATTGCGAATTTTATTTGAGAATCTCTAGAAAGACATTTTTATTCATTCTAACTTCTATAAAATCTAAGTTCCCCATACCAGAGCTTGCCATGCACATCAGATTAAATGGCTGCCATTTAATTTTGCCATTTGCATTAATCCTCAAATTTTTGATATGCGATACTATATTGATGTGCGCCAAACTTCTAAATTTCCATCCCATCGGAATATCTTATATTTGTTTTGATCCACAAAAATTACATTTTCTTAAAATTTGATTAGCTGTTTTTACATACATTTTATCAAATGTTAGTCTAATTTTTCGATTTGCAGTGTTGATGTAGGTTTTTCTATGAGTTACTTTGCATTATTATTTATGTTTTTTCAAAACATTTCTGTCATTTTCAGGATTTATAGATTTCTAGAACTTACTTTTCTATTTCTGAGTCAAATTTACTAGGCTAGTTCTTGAATTAATGTGAACTTATCACACAATCTACCTTTCTTCAAGTTCACTAAATGCCCTTGGACGCCCTAATCTTTGCTTTTTTCCAACACTTTTCTTGAATTGTTTTCTTGAACCTGCAAATAACATTGAAAACTGTAATCTTACTGAGCTTCAATGTTTGTCCTGTATAATGTACTGATTTTTCATTTTTACCAATACTTATTGCCAGATTTCGCATATTAACCTAAGCATTTTTGTTTCTTGTCATTATTCCATTTCTACTGATTCCGTCATTTTTCCATTTCCTTTTCTGCTGATATTTTATATCTAAAATTATAGTCTAAAAAGTGGTAATAAATTAAATTTTATTCATGTGCTTTATATTTCTTAAGTTCCTTTTTTTAAAAGTATCCCAACACTTTTTAAACAACTATTTGAATTTGAATTGTATTTAAAAGGCTATAATAAATTAAAATTCTAAAATAGTAAGAAGATTTTCATTATATATTATAAACCGAATGTTAAAGCATTTATTGATTAATTTCGTTTTAATGTGATTAATATTTTATTGCATGTCAAGTGTCGCAATACTTTTTTATGTAGCTGTCTATTCTTTGTAAGTAATTCATTTTTATAATTCCCTTAATTAAAGTAAGCAAGATTTTTTCTTACTTATATACATATACTAATCAAAATCCAGTTTTAAAATATTTATCAATAAATTAAAAGGTTTCGTAAACGCAATTATTAAAATTCATTGAGAAATATTAAAATTAGTTGTTGATTTATTATCTAATTGAAAATTAATTGCTCCTTTAATAACACTTTTATTAAAAGTAAGTGGAAAGTTTTGCTGTTTATATGCATGATTTAACCGTAGTTCCATTTTAAAATTTTTAAAATTCAGATGGACTAATGTAGAAAGCAAAAAACAAAACTTTATACTTAAGAATATCATTTAAAATAGTTCATTAATTTAAAATTAATTTTTAAGTGGCACTTATTAATTAGCTTTTATGAACCATAAAATGATAATACAATGATCAAAGTTTTATGCCTTCAAAAAATTTACAAATATCAAACCAAAAAGAAATCAATGGAGTTTTTCCTATGTATGTTACAGCAGCAGAATAGCTGAAATAATATCTTTTTATAAAACATCATGTAAATAAATTTTACAAGAAGGCAATATTACATTTATTCAATTAGTTATTATTTCTTCTTCACTGAGAAAATTTAAATATTCCAATTGAAAGATGAATAAACATTTGGCTTAAAATCACATAATCTAAATTTCTAAATCAATTCGGTGAAGCTTATTTTTTAGAATATTTTATAAATCAGGGACAAAACAATGAAGGTTGATTTTTTTTCCAAATTTCAAGTAAATGATATGTATCTCTCTTTCTTCGTAAACTCTTGCAATTTTTGAGCGCAAATGTAAACAAACAGTTCTAGTGAAACAAATTTTTTAGAATATTAATGAAGATAGAAAGCTTCATTGATCCATTTTACTGGTACAATATGGTAGAAGAATGCATTAGGTTTCAAATACAATAGAAATACAGGGGGTTCTTTTTTCCGAACGATAACACAACAATGAAAGACATTGAAAGGAAATGTAAATATTCATAAGTTATAGTCTTCAACACTTTGAAAAACAACGCATTGAACGCATATGTTTTAAAGAGAAATACTTTATCAACTCCTGTCACTTTCAATTTATCAAACAGCTTATCTTGCATTTCAGATTTTTCGCTCTATTAAATAGATATTGTGGAATGCGTACAATAAACAATAATCACACTCTGATTTTCTAAATGCCTTTTACTTCCGCAACACATAGGTTTACTGACTTTTGACATCTAGCGAAAAAATTTTGAAATTAAAAGAAATCACGCGGTAACTAAAATATTATTTATATGTCGAAGATCTCTGTCATCTGCATATAATTAATTTCGAAGAATAGTGATTTTTTGCGAAATTATAACTAAATCAGTGTGAGGAAACAAAATGTATTGTTGATTTTTTATTAGATCAAAATTTGAAAACAAGAACAAGTTCATTAAATTTCTATTTACATTTAACTTAAAAATATAGAAAAGAAGTACGTTAAAAAGTATTTTGAAAATTGTGGGTAAAATATATTTACCATTTTTTTATACATACATAGAGAATAGGAAACGTATAGAGAAGCCCGGAAAAAGTTGTAACAAAGATAAATGATAGCACACAGTTAACGCCACCAAAGTTTTTAAAAAATCAACATTTTTATGAAATAGAATTCTAATAAGGCGTCCTATTATATCAGCACAATTAAAGCCTAATTGAAACAGAGATAGGAAATTGTAAGCATTTAACCCGTTTTAACTAATAATTGGAGAAAAAAATATTTCGTGAATTTTAATTTAAGATAAGTTAGTTGATCTTTCCAAAAATATTTTTATATACTTATTTTTTCCTATTTATTAACTTTTTAAATAAAATTGTTCTATTTTTTTCTAATTTAAATATTTTTCTTAATAAAGGTACTAATCAATTCATAATTAAAAAAATTCCTTACTCACCCACCTGATAAAAAAACAATGAAAAAAGAAAATGACGACACAATTAATAAAATATGAAAATAAAAAAAGAATAAGTGAAAAGTTTAAGACGAAAAATACAAACTAAAAAGAGTGATAAAAGAAGATTTTGAATCAGCATACAAATTATGATAAAGACGGAAAAAAAAATTTGAATCAGTAAGGATGCGTATAGTAATCCTGAGGATTACTGTACGCATTTTAATATAATTACAGAAAATTACATTAAAATACCGTCAAGAAGCCATGATCAGTTGCTTTGAAATAGCCCATACAATTTTCAGCAGCGGTCAGATGACGAGGACTGCTTCTTAGATGGCATCCCCTCTTTCCTTTCCGAGCCACACCCAAAAAAAAAGGTGCTCAATTCCAACAAATTTTGAGTACACAAACACGATTATACAATGTTTCTTTGGCAAAATAAGTAATAATCCGGCACTGAAGGCAAGACACTATAAACAGGCCATCGGAGCCCGCAATTCTAATGAAGAAGAATGGATTCAATGCTTAATTTTCAAAATATAAGTATAAGATTTGTGCGATAGGAAGCAATTTATCATTTAATTGTAACAATTGCAATTCTGATGCAGACTGACTTATCTTGATTAGTTAAATAATTTTATCATTATTTTACTATAAATATTTGATACATTTTATTTTATTTTTAATTATTATACTAAATGATAATAATCAAAAAATACCTTATGTAATTTAAACAATAAGAATTAGGAAGAGAAAATAATTTTAAATATTTTTGTTCTCATTGTTACAACTTGTCCTATATACGGGGCAAATTGTAACGTCGACAAATTTTGAAAAGAAAAATATTTCTGGTGCTAAAATCAGCAAAATTATTTCATGTTCTTTTGGTGATATTATAAACTAGTCGTCTTTGGCTGATTCGCCTGAGATATTGATTCAGGGATCGTTTGGATAAAACTTCATGTCCATGATTCCGTCAAATGGTACATATTAAAGCTTATTGTTTTAATGGTCTTATAAAATATTCTTTTCATTGTGCATAAGAATTTTTCTAGTAGTAACCAGCTCATAGCGCTATTATGTCTCTGGTTCAACTATCTTCTAAATTCACTCAGTGATATTGCAACTTCACTTCTTTATTCCTCTTATAAATATATAGATTTTAAATAGAATTCTTCCTTATCTTTCAATAATAAAAGAAAATGACGTGATCAAATATTTGATGAAACACTGAAAACGATTTCTGTTTCATTTATTGCTATGAAATATACTCAAAAATATATTTAAATGTCAATTAAATCTAACTTAACGAATTTTATAGCAACTAAATTAGTGTCATTGAAAAAATAATTATTTAGGCATAAAATCGGTATAAAAATCTTTTTTGTGTGTGAGGAATATTTTCAAAAATTGTCGCGAAAAAACATCGAAATCTAGTTTATTTTTTATCAATTAAAATTTCAAAAAAAATTGTTCCGATGCCATCTGGACCAAATTTGTCAGCTTTATATTAAGCGGTCTGTTTTGTAGAACGTCAACATAGACATCCATCTTCATTATAAGTAGAAATTTGTCCCCTTTAATGACCAGTAGGCTCACCATGATTAATGATTGCTAAAGATTTCAAATGTTTCTCAGCGGAATATTTTTAAACTTCAAATTTTGATAGACATATAACTTGTATCACTTCAAAGGCTTTACACAATTTTATTCATGGTGCTTGGCATTTCCCCAATTTTCTCTTTATATCTCTATACATTCAAATATATCACAGGAAAAAGCAGTCATATTTTAAATTAGAGTTCACTTAAAAACATTTTCACCATTCCTGATTCTTAACTTAAACCTTTAGTATAACAAAATATCAAAAAATTTATTAAAAGCATGACTTTCATTGAAATTTACTAAACAGGAAAAAAATAATTTGAAACTTCTTATCTTGATCACAATATGGTAAAAAAGACAGGATTAAATATTCATAGCAACAATGCGAACTGTTTGAGTTTTACTTCATCAATGAAATATATTGTTGTAAAATACGCTTAAAATATTTTTTAAAATAATTAAAAATAGAAAAAAAACTACACAACAAACGATTTAGCATCATTGAAAATATATATATATTTTAATTTTAATATGCTGTAAAAATCTTTTTTCTAATGTAATATTTTCGAAATTTATCGCGAAGAAATGCCAAAATTTCGCTTACTTTTTAACAAATTTGAATTCTAATTAAAATTTCGAAAACATCTCTCCGAGGTGCACATTGCCTTCTTTCAAAGTTTCTTCTGTCAATTTTGTTACCAAATAGGTAAAAAGATTAGCTATAGAGAGCCAGAACACACACGCACTTTCATAGAGATTGAGTTGAATGACTGAGCTACAAAAATAATGCTTATAATCAAGGAACCTTGAATACTTTTAAAAAATAGAAAATTTTTCCCAAAGATTGTTAAAATCACGCTTGGTCTCCCCTATGATGACAGCTATTATTTTCATAATAAAAAAAAGTACTTAGCTCTTAGTAATATTTTTTAATATTGTCATATATATTCAAAATTATTTATCATGTGAGGAATTTTTTTTATCAAAAATAAACACATCCATTTTCCAAAGCTAGGTTTTCGAAATGGTATATCATCGATTTACGGATAAAAGTAACCAAGTCAAAGGAAAAAAGTAAAACGATTTAATATACCCTTATTATTTTAAAGTTTCATCTACAAAGACTTCATTCCATTCATTAAAAGAAAATGTCACATATATCATGAGTATATATACTATATGCACAATTTCTTTCTGTTACAGATGTGACATTTTAAAACAACAAGAATATAGCAACCGAGTTTTCTTTTTCTTTTGGTTTTGTTCACTTGTAACATTATGCCGATTATATATTACTTCTGAAAAAGGATATATAGTTCTCTGCACAGTAAGAAAAAAAAACGTTATAAGATAAAATGAGACACGCATCCATATAAATGATAAAAGGATGTAGTCTCCTTTTGTCTAATAAAATGTAGAGAAATGTAAACAAACGTAAATTATATTTTTAAAAAAATCATAAAATAAAAAACACGCATATCTAAAAAAATAATTGATGCATTCTTTTTTGATTAAAAGCTCTTCATAAAGAATCGTAACTTATTACTTTAAATTGTTTTTGAAAGATCTTATTTAAGCACATAAATATGCAAAAAAAAATCTTTGTCATTTTTATTCCTCTAACACTGTTTAAGCAAGGCAAAGATTCGTGGTATTGGAAAAGTTCGATGTTAATTATCTCTAGTGTTTCATTACATAAATAATTAGCCTCGAATCCGGAAATCACCTCCGAATTCCGTATGCCAACTAAAATTACACATCAATGATCTTCTACTCACAGTAACTTAACAAAATGATAAAATATTTATAGTAAATTTTAATATGGAATAAATTACAGCACTTTTTTTTCAATAAATAGAACAATTTTACTCTTTACTTTTACAAGTACAAAAACAAACCGATAAAAAAAAAAGTGTCGTTTGACTTCATTGCAATCTAGCATATCTTAAAAAGTAGCGAATTAATGAAATTCTCAAATTTCCTCCAGTAGTAATTGTTTTAAATGAAAAGAGGTGAACAACGAGATGTAACTGATATTTCAAGGTACCTTCAAACAAAAAAAATATTTTAATAAATAACTGCTTCTTAAAAAATATATTATAAAGACTTCTTGTAATTGAACATCATCTAAGCAAAAACGAAAATAGTTTACAAGAAGACTAAAAAGCAGAAAACTCAAACTAAGGTTTGAATTGAAAAGATTAAAAAAATTCAAATTAATAAATAATTTTAAAATCGAAATTATTTTTTTCCAGCATTAGTATGCATGATTTTTAAATTTAAAAAAATTGATTATCATTCTCTTTTGTAATCAGTACACAGCATAACAAAAAAATAACGTTTCTAAAAAAAATAATAAAAAATAAACATCGATTCATTTAATAAAATTTTACTAGAAGATGTTGAAACAGAAGAATATTGTAGTGTTTTGTATAAGAATTCTTTACAAAGAACTTCATTTTGAGTAATTTTATGATTATTAGTATTTACATAAAAAATGTATCCCAATACTATATAGTATTCATAATCTTTATAATTCATTTATCTTTAATATCCTTGCTTGTATTTACATGATGTAGAACTTTCCAGAAACGTGAACGCAATAAAGCTATACCATATTTAACTAGATGATAATAATTCTTAAAAATTATTACCATTTTTAACTATTAGTAAAGATATTATAATCATCTTTGGCAGTAGAAAAAAGAAAATTTATAAAAGAAACATTTTAAGAAAATATATAAAAGAACTGGAAATAGAAATACATTTGAAATATCAAGTAAACCAAATATTTATTCACGTTATTAAAAGAATGAGATGTAAATAGTATATATTTTATATGAAGTAATGAAATGCCAAATATAGATGAGAATCGTATAAAATATACTTTTAAATAATTTAAATTTCATCTTCATTGAACAGAATGAACTTTTGGCTGAAATTGAACTTCATACAAATTCGGGGAATTCCACAAAGAATTTTCATTCCAAAAAAATTCCATGTTATCGGTTTTTATTCATGTGAGATTAATACGTGACAAGTAAAGATAGAGAACGAATTTCTATCCCTCCATTAAAATTATTCAAGCTAAATACTTAAAAAAAAAAAGACAAACCCAAGAAAGAAAACAATTAGATAGTGAGTACGCATGTCCTTTGCCCTTAAAATAAGAATATTAGTAAACGAAGAAAAAAAAAATCACAAAAGAAGAAAACATTTTGGCTTCAGGTGAAACACTAGAAAAATGTCTGTTTCGTAACGAGTCTGAATCCTAAATCGCGGATAATTTATCCACTATCACGAAAAATAATATATTGCATGTCACACGTTTGTTGGTCGTGATGGCCCACCGACACCAGGTGGCGCTGGTTGTACTCAGAGGGGTGTAGGGGGAAAGGTGATCGACTATGAGAGGGACTGCTCTTGCACCTCTCAACTCACACTCGCACCTGCAGCTGATCTGATCGTACCCATCCGTCCAGAACTTACCTACCTATCCTACATCATGAGATCTCTCTCTATCTGCATCTTCGCCGTCCTCCTCTGCACCGCTTTTTGTGCACCCAGGCTGAGGAGAGATGCGGAGGAGTCAACTAAGAGCCCGGAGGTAGTAGCCGAGGAGAATAAGGAGCAGATAAAGGAAATCCCAGAAGAAGCACCTGTCAAAGAAGAAGTAAAAGAACCCGCAAAAGAAGAAAAGACAGTCGGTAAGTCAAATAACTTAAATTCTTTAGGCGAAAAAAAAAAACTCGCAAAAAATTATTTTATTATACCTGTAACATTATACCTGCCTGTTGAGTAAAACTATTGTTTTGTACTAATTTGACTTGTAATTGCAATATAACGCATACAAATATTTGTTGAGCATAATTATATGAAAATATAATAATGTATAGGTTAGTTTTCGTTTAGGCCATTTAATTAATATAACAGAGTTACAATTTATTTGTCTCTTCCAAATCCTAGTTTATTTATTACCAAGCACGCAGTCAAATAACATTTTATTAATCTTGCTTGATATAATTCGCAACACCGACATCTAAATTTTATAGAATTTTCCTGCTTCAGACTACAGATTTAAATCTTTTAAACATATAGAATTTAAACTAGTGAATTATCTTTAAAATGGGAAACGCAAAATAAATTGTACGATTCAATATAAAATCTGCTGAGATATGAAATATTTTTCTTTTCATTCAATATATATTTTTCGTTACGTTAATATTGTATTGTTCAGCACTATTGACTGCCGCAATTCAAAACATGGAAACTTAAAAAATAATTTTTTGTACGTTCCTTTTACAAATGAGATAAGCTCTTTTACCTTATAAAGTTATTAAACAGCAAAAACTCTTAAATTACACTGTTCAGGAACAATAAATTTAAATTCAACAATATTTTTTAGAGCAACATGTCACAGTAGGGAAACAAAAATTCTTGGATTGTCTTTTGAAATCGATAGTCATACGTTTAAAAAAATTTTTTTAAACAATTGGAAACCCAGTTTTTGAAGTACCAAATTGGCAACTCAAGCAAGATTTTTTTTTAAATTGCTACAACAATTTGGAAAGATAAAAAATTCTAACGATACTAGCAACCTGGCATTGAAAAGAAATTTTTAAATTATACTTATCAGTCGAGTTCCCAGACACTGGATTCTTTGTTCATTCCCTGATAGTTGTTTTTTATGCATGTATGGAAATCTCCTGCGATCCATGCACATAATCCCACAATTACTATGTCGGAGAAATAGTTAATGACCTGCATGGAACATTAGGAGAGTAAGTGACACACGTGTTCGAAATCTCGTTCAACCTGTTTATTTGTTGGTTAGATTTTATTTTCTTAAAGAAGATGCAATTTAAAGAGAGGCGTTCTAATAAGCCCTTGATTCAAATCGAGGTCTTGGTGTCCTCAGACAGATGTATGACGAATAGTCATTTATAGAACATTCGCTTTTCATGGTGTTAAGTTCAACTCCTTATGCATAAGATCTAAAAAAGTGTTTCTATGAATAATGCAGAAATTTTTTTATCTAATACAATGTGAAAATTTTCTTGATCTATAGAAGAAATGTTGAAACATTGCGACCAAACTTTTCGGAATTAATTTTTCTCAAAAAGTATTCGAATTTCTAAAAATTATCTGGCGATCCGTCAGCAATGATTTGTTGTAGAATGGATTTTTTGCGATAAACTCATTTGAAAAAAAAATATCTCAGCAGAGAAACAATATAATGTTACTTCTATCGAAGAAACTATGAGAAATTGCGATCATTTATTGTTACAGTAAACTTGATAAAAAAAATATATACCTCTTGTATTTCAGTTGAAATATTTAAAAGAATAAAAAATATTATAAGAAAAGGATAATCAAAAGAGGAATTCGGAATGGTAACAGAAATTCGCGTTAATTTCTCTCGGAAAAGATATTCAATGGTTACTTTTTACTTGAAGTTTAGAAAAAATATTCTTTATATTCGTAAAAATGTTGTCAAATAATCGATACATTTTTAAAACTGAGATTTGTAAGTTTTGTGATTCGACTTGATTCCACTTTTTAAGAAATAACTATATTTTAAAATTTGATGTTTCAAAGATTATATTAAAGCTGTTTTAATTATTATATACAAAAAACATAATAAACATATAGCCCGAAAAATTTGATTAAATTTACAGCTTTAAGCACGAATCAATCATTGCATTTATTCAATTATTATTTTTTGTACTTCTAAAAAATTGTGATACTGGTGGTGTTTCCATTTTTGAAAATTTTCATGTAATTTTTAACTTAATTGCATTAAAAAGCATTTTCTAAACGATTTCTGATATTTTGAGATACAGATATTTTATTTGCTTTTTTATTTCTTACAGATATTTTAATTTCTTTTCTAATTAAACTTTTATATAATTATATTAAAATATGGCTGTTGAAGTATTTAGTCCTACTTTACTGTCTACATTTTCATTTCTCAACTTAGATGAAATTTTAATAAGTTTAATAGGTCAACATTTTAATAGGTTTTTAAACACTTAAATATATTTTAAAATCTTTGTGAATTTTAAAACCTTAGAGAAGTTTGTAATATATTATGATTATAAAACTAGAAAAAATAACTGTAAAATGCATTCTCTCAGAAATTAAAAATGGTTCATATGAACAAATAATTATGTAGAGTATTTTTTAAATTTTTAAGTTCCCTAAAGTTTTTTCTAAAATAATATTATCATATTTAAGATTGTATTTATGCTTGATAATTTCAAGAAAGCATGTTGTGTTAACAAGATTAAAACTGCAAATTTTATAATGTTCAAGATTTTTCAATAAAAACAATTAGTACGGAAATAATATAAATAATTCAAATGATTTAACATAAATTATCTGATTTATGTTAAATCACGTACAGTGGGAAAAAAATGTCCAACAATCATGAAATTCAAAACGCAAAGTTTCATGAAATTGAAAACACAAAGAATAGTTTATACATTCATTAATTTCTTTTTACGAAAAGATATGATTGATTTATCAATAAAATTGAGAAAAAATTGCACTTATTATCAAAAGCAAAAGCAATCACTTTGGAAATACGCTATAAAATATGGAAATACGCTTCTCTAAATTAAAATAGCAATAAACATCAAGAATTCTCCTTTCAGAATTGTTACTTGTAAAT
Organism: Argiope aurantia; assembly: GCA_026543865.1. Classification (NCBI taxonomy): domain Eukaryota; kingdom Metazoa; phylum Arthropoda; class Arachnida; order Araneae; family Araneidae; genus Argiope; species Argiope aurantia. The sequence continues at coordinate 318,380 of JAPMOR010024825.1, read as the reverse complement.
CCTGTTAAATTTCGAATTTTATGAGAAATTTCATGCAGCAAATTCTCTTTGAGATTGCGTTAAATCAAATGATATGACGCTTACATAATTTTCTAATGATGCTGTAAAGAAAGTAAAATTAATAAGTATATAACCTTCAACAAACCTTAGGGAATATAATTATAAATAGTTTTTTTTCTTTACAAAAACGATTTACAGGATAGAAAGTGAACCATCATTAGCCTTTACTGTTAACCTTAACCTACAATGTTGTTTTTGAATACATTTTAAATACATATAAACATACCCACTGTAAGTGTTCAGAATTAATTTTCCCTCTCTATTATTAGTATATATGCATACGTAATTGCTTTTTAAGATTATATAATGGATTTCCCTCATACGTGTTTACCAAAACATTGATAGCATTATCCTTGACTTCTACTTCGTGATCTTACAATTTGTCTTTGACCTCCAGCGTTGTTTCCATAGTTGTGCATAGCTTACCTTGCAACTTCTTAAAGAAGATTCTGGAAATGTGACCTCGACTCTTAATATCAGTTCGAAAAAAAGAAAAAAAAAAGCTTTTGGTTTCTTATTTCTGATGATATCATTTTACGAACCATGTATACAAATGATTCTTTATGAGAAATATATAATTAGGATTCTTTGTTATTTAGATAAGTAATTCTTCGAAGATTACAAAAGGATACCACTTCCTGCCGATGTTATTCTTCAAGGTTCATAATGTTAAAGGTCAAATCTTCTTTTGTCTACAAATTACAATTCTTTATCTTAATTAGTTTTCTTTTTATCTTTTGAAGATAAATAAAATTTCCAGATCGAATCATGTTAAACTGCTTTCTTATTTTTATCTTCATCTGAGTAAATCATTCTGTGAAAGATAGCTATTTAAAAAAGCCTCTCGTATATTGTGAAATTTTCGTATGTATTAGCATATGTATTTGTAAAGCAACGTTCCTAAACAATGACAGACATTCGGGGGGGGGGGGGGTGTTGTTGTTGTAGTTTTTTTTAAAGAAATTTAGAGATGGATCAGAAATGATTTCATTGCCTTTAAAGGCAATATTTTAAGCTTTCCAGTATTTTTAATTAATTTTGAAATTCTACCATCATTACATCAAAATAATATTATTTGTTACAAATAACGACATCACTAAAAATGATACTGACATAATAAAGGAAGATATTAAAAATATTTTGGAGAAAAACATCAGCGTATAATCTTTCATGAAGTTTCATATAATTAATGGAATTTAAGCTTTTGCCGCACCAAGTCAGAATAGTATGAGCATCTTAGTTAATTAATATATTTTATTATTAAGGAGCATTTGGGATCCATTTTTATTTAATATTTATGTAAGCTAATATTATTTATTATTTGGTTAATATTTTTTTTAATACATATATTTCTTTATTTTGTTAGAAGTGACTACTGATGAGCAACCAGCTGTTCGTGAAGATGCTGAACCAGAACCAGCAAAGGAAGAAGTCGCCGCTCCTCAGGAACAACCCAAAGAGGAGAAAAAGCCTGAAGTCCAAGAGGAGAAAAAGCCCGAACCTGAGGCTCAACCAGAATTGAAGGATGCTCAAGAACAACCAAAAGAACCTGAACCTAAGGAAGAAGTGAAAGTTCCAGAACCAACTGAAGTAAAGGAAAAACCCGAGGAACCTAAGGTTAGATACAATTCACGTGACATTTACTTTTGAAAAAATGTCAGAATATAAAAACTGATTTAAAATATTATTTCTGCTTTCATGAGATGTTTTATATAGAATGAAAATCAATATTTTAATACGTTCAGTTTTTATTTTCAGTAATATTATGGCATCATAAGTAGGAGTATTAAATATAAAAAAAGGATTTTTAAATATAAAATGTCTTATAAAATTTTGAAAAATTCTTTTTTAATTTAGGAATTTTTTTTAGTTCTCATTAGAAATTTTCCCCTTAATTTCTTTTTTAGAGTCTGAAATTAAATATTAAAATAATGCTTTTTTAAACATAAAATTATTATAGAAATTATAATATATAATATATAATAATTAATAATATAAAATAATTATATAATACATATAATAATTAATAATATATAATAATTAATAATATATAATAATTATATAATATATAATAATTAATAATATATAATAATTATATAATATATAATAATAATACATTTATAATATATTATTTACTGTTTGTTTAGGTCGATGAAGTAAAAGATGAAGTCAAAGAAGAAGAATTAGAGAAACAGGCCCTTGAATCTTCATCGGAACAAGTAGAAGTTGAAGCACGAAGCGAAGAGGAGGCAGAGAAGCCTGTTGAGGAAGTATCTGAAAAACCAAAAGAAGAAGGTGAATGTTTACGAATCATGAATTTATCATATTTTAAAAAACATATTATCTGATCACGTGATTTAGCTTACAAATTGTAATATGAAATTAAATAGCTTATGAGCATACAGTTTAATTTTTATAAAACTAGAAACCTTTGCAGATATAATTTAGAAGTTGGTTTATGACCTTAAAATTCGTCAGGTTTGTGTTTATATATAATTATTGGTGAACTTTAGATTATCTCATAGTAAAATCAATTTAAAATTCTCATACTTTTAACTAATAGATTTCCATGTTTAAATATGATTTTATCTCTTCTTTATAAGTTTTTCTCCCGATTATTTCATACACAAGTTAAAGCAAAAAAAAAAAAAAAAAAAAAAGAGTTTCGCAAATTTTAAAAGTGACCTTTTTTGATATTATTATCAAAATCTAAAGAACGGAAATGTTTAGAAAAATTTTAATTTAATGAAATAGGCACATTTAATAGATGGGCAGTTTTCTTTCTTCTAATTGTATACATAATAAGCTTCTGTTAAGTTCCCTACTGCTGTTTAGCATCATATTATTTTACTGAAAAAGTAAAATTAAACATTGTAAGGAAAAAATATTGCTTAGGCACTTTAAAAATCAGTGATAACTTTTATAATAGATAAAAAAATTCAGAGATATGAGATAATGGAGTTTTCATAAAGTAAAACAATCATTCAGATTAAAATAATATCCGAAAATAAGATATTTTCTTCCAAATAAGAAGACAAAAAAAAGTTAAGTGGCGTTTGTAGTGCCACAATTTTGAAGGCCAGTATCATTAGTTTGAAAAGTTCAAAAGCGAATTTGTAAAAGTCATCAGTGTAGTTTTTGATCATTGAAGTATATAGCAATTGTTTTGAACTAAAAATTTAACATAAACAGTTTAATCCTTAATAATAGTGAGTATAATTTTACAAGACAACGAATGTACAATAAATCAGATATTTCCGACAGTGAAAGCGCAACTCGACTAATGAAATCTAATACTGCGTTCCTAGTAAATTTCAAAGAAATAATTAGAATCAATTCGACATATCTATTTTTATTAAAATGCGAATCATATCAGATAAGGTATAATGAATTATCTTTAATGAGTTGCCTGATGGTTCCAGGACATTAAGGCAATAAAAAATCAGAGGTGCATTTGGCAGTTTGTTTCGCAGAAAATCATATCTTTAAATTCATGAGGGAAAAATATTTTAATGTATTTTTTGAGAAAGGGAAGCCTTTAGCATTGGACTTTTAGAACAAGATACTGTTTTATGTTACTAACTAGGAGTTTCAATATTAAAGCATAAAATAGTTAACAAAAATCTTTACAATGAAGTTCAGATAATAATTGCAGGTTATCTCCTCTTACATAATGAAACAAAAATTGAAAATTAATAGTTCTAAATTAATGATCAGAAATTTAAATAAGCGATTCTTATCTTTTACTTTTTATTCTCAGTGGCTGCTCCCGTGGAAGTTGCTGAGAAGCCTACTTCAGTGAAACCTGAACCCACAGCAGTGAAAGAACCTGAACCCACAGCAGCGAAAGAACCTGAACCCACAGCAGTGAAAGAACCTGAAACCCCCGCCCCCGAAGTCGTTCCTGAAGCCCCAAAGGTGGAAGTATCTTCTCCAGCAGCGGAAGTACCAAAAGCCGAATAAAGAACAATCGCTCACGATCTTCTCTCGAACCCGGAATGTTGCGAAGAGGAGGGAAATCCCTTAAAAATGGACTCAGTTTTATGTTTTTATAAGAACTCTGCTCTTTCAACACTGTTGGATTCGTGAGGGAACAATCCATCTTCCTCCAAGCTACCTGTTTTTAAATTAAGCGCGAGATGGGGGATACGAGGGGGAGCAGTGGACGGCCGAGCTGGTTCTGTGGCCACCCGAATCTCCCGGATAAACCCCCAGGTGCGATGTGGTGTCGGCAAACGCCTGGGGAAAGGCATCCTCCAATGATAAGAGGAACCTTTGTAATACTGTTGTATACTCTATTTAATAGAAAAAAAATAAAGCTTTCGTCTTATTTATAAAAGAAGTGTCTTTTATTTTAATCCAATAATGATAACAGCACCAAAAAAAAACCAAGATTATAGATTTTATTTTGATTGCATGTTGAATTTAATTATAAAAAATAAAATTATAATTTCATCCTTAAAAAGTGCTTAAGGGGTCACACATTTTGAAACATAAGCAGATCTGAAGCTAATGCATCCATAGTTCCAAAGTTTTTTTTTTTTTTTTTTTTTTTTTCACAATACGATCTTGCAAAACATTTATTTTACTTGTTGACTATTTTTTAGTTTAAACCTCTATCTTTAACCTTTAGAATAATATATACGAGAATTTTCATTGCATATGCGGGCCAGTTATTTTATGGAACTATTTTCTGCTAAAGGAAACTTCAAATTTTTTGTTAATGGACGAAATTTCAAACAATAAATGCACTAGATATATAACAGAGTAGGGGGAAAAAAATACCATTTTTTAAATTTTTAGTGACTTTTGTGAATTGATATTGTCGTCTCTTATGCAATATTCTTTTCATATAATCTTAATTTTTAGCAAACATTTTTTATTAATGAATAAATAGTTTTATAAATGAAATATGAATAAATATATGAATAATATTTAACAATATTTAATATGAATAAATATTGATAAATAAAATATTTAAAAAAAATAATTCTTTGATTTTCAAGAAAATATACGTGAGAAAGAAGTTTATAGAAAAATTTTGCTCAGCAAATACGGAAATACTTAGAAATTACAAACACTTTGCCAGTTATCTTTTTATAATAAGTACAGAAAAAGAGTAGCAAAAAAAAAATTCAGGATCTTTCTGTCAATATTTGTCAAATATAATGCTATATGTCCTAAAAAATACATAATTCAAAAAAGACCCACTAAAAACGCATTGAATTTTTCAAAAAAAAATTATATATATTTTTTCATTTTGGAATAGTTGTTTTAATAATTGAAATCATCATTATAACTTTTAAGATTAGGCATAAAAAATGTTATTCCTTTTATATATTATAAACCTTTATTTGCCTCAAATAATAATCTTTGTTTGCAAATACTTAATAAATTAATGAGTTCGATTTCTTCGGAAATGGACACAGATAAATTTTTATGGATCTTTCCTGTTCAGTCTAACTTTTTAAGTTTGATATACATTATTGTTTCATGTGTAATCGCAAATTATGTTTCTTACGATAGTAAAAGTATAAGTGGAAGACAATTTTCAATATTTATTTTATGTTGCAACATATTTCTTCTATACATACAATTCAAAATAGAAGTACTTCGAGTTTAAATTCTTGTGCACCGTCAAATAACATTTGCCTTCGTTTACCAAAACTAGAAAAGTCTTATGATACTTTAAATTGTATTTAAGTGAGAAGAGAAGTAAAGAGAAATAAAATAAAATATTGATGCAATTAAACTTATATTTTCCATCCATGTCATATATTCTTGTAGTTACTAAACATGATCTTTATATTTTGTTATTTCAAGATTCATATCTTTATTCAGAAAAACTCGAATGATTTAATAACTGAAATCAATGCTTAATTTTCAAAAAATATTAATAAATTCAGAAGAAATACCATGGTGCTTTTTTTATATTTTTTTTCAAATATAATATAAAAATGTAAAAAATTATAAACGGAAAAATTTTAATAAAATTTTCTAATTACAGCGGAGAGGAGATAGTATTTCTTAAGTTACTGAATAACGTTAGATGAATGGTTTAGATATATTATAATCACTGATCGATTTTATACTTCATTGAGTTAGAAAACTATTCAAAAAAAGAAACAAAGTTAATAATTCCTTTTAAAATAAACAAAAATTGAAATAGTGGATAAGTTACAGATAACAAATATTCTTCATTCATGTTATTCATTCTAGAATAATCGGATCAGTGCGGCATCAAAAAAAAAAAAAAGAGAAAATTTGTATTCATTTTTTTCAGAAATTTCTAGAAAGGGTTTCAACAAGTTTATTTTTTGTTCCCGGTGGAAATATTAGCTATGTCGTTGTTTTAGATTTTCCAGGTCATTTGACCCGTAATGGACTGCAACATGAAAGATTTTAAAAAAAAAATTTCTAAAATATCCTATTTTACTATGTTTTTTTTACTATGTTACTTTTGAAATACAGTAAAAATAGAATTGATTTCTTCATCTTGCTAATTCATGCATTTTATATTTTTATTTTTATATTTCCAGAATAATTTTTATTAAAAGTAGGTAGATAATTTTTGGGTGTTAAAAATGGTAAGTAAATCTATTAATCTATTAATTTTCATACAAAAATTGTCCAACTGTGTTGAAAATAATTAGATACAAATGTGATTAGTAATCGTATGTTAATAATCACATCTTGATTATAAATACACGATTAATAATCAAAAACTATTATTTTAAGCAACTTTTTTTATTTCTATTATTAGAATGGGCAAGCTAGAAGATATAAAGAACCTTACAATTCAAGGAAGTAAATCAAATTATTTTGTAATGTTTTTTTATGTTGAATCATGATTAAAAGCAAGCCACTAACCTTTTCCAAGCAAAACGTTTCTAACTACCAATAAAATTTACTTTAATTTTATTTCTAATATAAATATTTGAGGGGGGGGGGTCGTCAAATCTAATCATTGTTAAAAAAAATTTATGCTCAAACACAAAGCATATGGGATATCAATTCTGTAATGGCATTCATTATATAACCTTCGTTAAATGGTTCAATATATTATCGATAAAAGAGAATCCTCAAAAATTGAAATGTGACAAGAATACCGTATTTATAATCATATTTGTGTATTTTTTAATATTTTATAAATTTATTTTGAAAATTTTCTATAAACTTAAGTAATAAAGCGTTTCGATTATTTAGTGTAAATATAAATATGTTTTATTCTAATGTGATGCAAAGATATTTTTATAGTTATGAGATCATTTTAAAAGGGATTCAGATTGCATATAATGATGTACCCTTTTTTAATAAAGTTTAAATCACAGTAGCTACCGTTATTCCTAGAAATTGCAATTTTAATATGCATTCAAATTTATATTTCATAAATGACAGTAATTATTCAACATCATTATTCAAATCAGAATACTGATATAAAATAAAGCAAAGCACTTTACACAAATTTGTTCAAATCTTTAAATTTTCAAATTCACTTTAAATTAGTTTTTATTATTTGTGATGGCAATGAATCTGATTAATATATCAATTTCCTTATATTATTTCAAGTTTAAACTTCATTCTGTTAATACGTTTGAAATCTTGATAGTTTGAAATTTTATTTATGAAATTTGAAGAACAATTATTAATAAATTAATCTTAAAATGAATGCGTTTTCTTCTCTCTTATCAAAAATTCTTCTACGCCTATCCCTCTTCATTCAGAAAAAATTAATAAGTATCATGCTCACGTTCCAGCAGAGGATAGCCAGAATTTTCTAATAAATTCTACGTATCGTAATTTAGAGCTATTAATTCCCCTTGAAGTGCAACCGTTTTATTATATCCACTCAGCAAAATCCGTTGTGTAATGTGCGATGTTGATAAATAATTCATATATTAGTATGTGGATCCTATTTTTCTCAGGATTGTAAAATCTGCAAGGACAAGGACATTGTGTTCTGTGGAGCGTCGAGTGTTTCGATTCCGTTCCTCGTAGCAACCGATGTCCCGAGTATTATTTTTATTTTTTTAGCAGGTGCGAAAGGTCTCAAAAACTCGTCTCAGTTCAATGCACCTTACCCGGCGCTCGAGGCTTTATTCTGTTACTGATCAACTGGAAACGTAGCTCTTTCAGGGTGTCCAACCAAACTGCCCAAAAGAACGCTTCATCCAACACGCTATAATTTTTTAGCTTCGACGAATCACCGAAGGTCAGCTAATATATCACTGATTATTCACAGCGACGAATTTCTCTGCGTGACAATAAATATGTCTCTCTACAATTTTTATATAATTTCTAATTGTTGCTTTCGGAGAAACAATTCTTGCAACCAGTCTCGCTTACCTTCATTAATACAATAACGTTCACTTTATTAAACAGAAATTTTTATTTATTTATTTAAATTATTCTCGAATATAATAGGATTTATTTCCGTATTTACATATTTTTCGGTTAAGATTCACAATTCTTGAGGTCGTAAAAATTTTTTTCTTTTTACTAAACATAAAAAACTTTTTTTTTTTTTTTTTTTTTTTTTTTTGTAAAGGAGGCAAATTTACTTATTTACTTCCGAATATTTGTCTAGATTTCTCAGCTAATTTCAAATTTTTATTCGACATGACTTTAAAAAAAATTCTTTAAAAACTATTGATTCTTATTTTGAAGAAAATTCAACAGATGTAACCACTGAAATAAATTTTTAATTTTATTTTAAGGAATTAAATTTAGTTTTAAAGTCCACACATTGCCTTGTTTGCATGGTAAGTGTTGATTTTTTAAAAAATTTACTTCAAATGCCAGGAGTTTCATTTACAATATTTCTCAAAAAATGATTTCATCTACATATTATACAATGCAATCCACTCGAATGGTATAAAATTATTTGAAACTGCTTTTTACATTAATAATTAATCATCGTGAGATATTTTTTTTTTTGTAATTTTAATTATTGCACAAGCAATTTGTAAAATATTAACCAAAAAAACTGATTTTTATGTCAGCTTTAAATTTAAAATAATTAAGAAAACATTGGTTATGGTTGCATTGATATGTTAATATATTTCTTTAGATGTCATGGGTTTCTTAATCAACTTTTAATTTCAACATAATAACGCGCACGCAGTAAATGCATCATATGATTTCACATTACAATGAAGAAACAGAATAAAAATAAAACTATGTAAATGCAAAATAAGCGTAATATGTTTAATTATAGTGAAAGGCAACATTCAAATAAATTAATGCATTAATAGTTAATCCGTATAATATTTTCATAAAGCGGGAAAAGCAAGTGCATGGTTCATTTCTTTTTTATTTACATGATCGATTTTATAGTTTTATTGTACAGAGAAGAAAAGTGAGGAATAATATAGGGAAAGTCCAGTTTCCATTTAAGCATTTAATTTAAATTTTGACACAAATTTACAATCTTAGATTAAAGAATGCATAGTTCATAATGCTTTTGAGTCGTCGAATTTATATGAACTCAGAAAACAGATAGATATTCATGTATATATTCTAAGAAATTATTTTTCTGATTAAGGAAAAATAATATCGAAATTTATAAAATTCTCCACCTACCTAAGTATGTGAAATGAGTCCTTATATTGAATTGCTCAAAAGGTCTAAGCATTGCTATTACTTGAAAAATTAAAATTACAAATACAGATAATAAATCCGGAACGAAAAACCTCGAAATCGAATTTTTCACCATTTATAATGCATTATTTATATTTCTTACAAGCGGAGTGCAGTCTATGCCGCAGCATAGAGAGCCGAGCATGTAAGGGCGCCAATTCCTAATCATAAATTTGGAAATACGAGCGCAGGCTGAAAATAAAAAGGAAAAGTAGCAAATGAAATGCTAACTGAAAGTGACAGAAATCTGTTCTCTTTTCTTTATATTGTGTATAGGCAAAAGATGGGCCAATCATATCATCATAATTTTTTTTCTAAGTCTTAAATATTCACAAAATAGAAAAAAGACCTGTGACCTCATTAAGCACATGTATCAATATTCGAAAATAAAAATAGATAATGAATATTTTGCGTAAAATTTTTTAAAAAATAACAAAATGTGCATTATTTAAACTGCGTTTGATAGGGCCAAGATATAAAATATTTCTAATATTAAAACAACATTTGTAGAGCGAAAAAATATCGTCTTTTCATGAATATTAAAAATGACCATTATATTCAGGGTTTTGGAATCCATTTTGCTATCATTATAGAGCAATAAAAATATTTGATTTGTCACTTTAAGAAGCGAAGCGAATTTTAAATAAGAATACAGCTAACAAAAGACAGCAGCCAATAAAAAGGTCACAGAAGACTTAGTGGAAGGAATACAAAGTAGAACTAAAATGGGAAATAGAAATCACGTTCAAAATTTAGTAAGTAAGGCAAAAAAAAGAACAGAATGCTGGAAAGTAAAAAAGTTAACAAGGAGCCTGCACGTGATTCAAAATCTCCATTCATACAAAAGATAAGCGTGAGAGATTGCACGAGACAGACATACATACGAAAAAAATTACTGGAAGGTTTCTCTCAAGGATCAATGAACCGAGGTTCAAATACCTTCCTAGAAAAGAAGCATTTATTTTGTGTGTTTTTTTAATACTTAATATGCAATTTACAAAAATATAAATTTAATGGACTAAAATTAAATTCATAAAAGAATTTGCAAATTACGAGGGGGGAAACGACCTCTCCCTCTGTAGAGCCACTCTTGACAATACAAATAGCTTGAGATTCAGAGGCGGTTTATTCATTTTTTTTTTTTTTTTTTTTTTTTTGCTCCTAGGTCAAAGAGACTAATTCTACCTCACCCAAACGGCAAAAAACTGTTTTTGAATTTTTCAGCTTTATATGTGATAATTATGAAAAACAGTCAGTAAAAAAGAAGACGTAAGATGCAAATAAATTGAATGGATTCTCATTTAGTATTTATAGAATTTTATTGAAATCGCTTGCGTTTAGTTTTAAATTTATTTGGAACAATATTAAATAATATTGCATAAATAAGTCAAGTGCACGTTTCATTTTATAATAAAAATGTCAGCCCCTTCTTATAATTTGGCAAAAACCTTACCATCTTTTCCATTTACGACATTCAGATTACCTTTAGTAAACTAAACTGCAAATTAAAAAAATAGAAACACAATATTTTAATACCTGCTAACAACATATGTACAGAAATTAAGCGATATGAGTGTAATCAATTATTTGAAAGTATTGTTGAGCAAAATTTGAAATTTTATTTCATTGCGGAAATTATCCTGAGTACTAAAATAAAAATAGTAAATGCGTTTCATCAGTGACTAAGGAAGACAGTACAAACTGTAGCAATGAGATAAGTAACATTAATGTGCAGCTTATTTTATTTAATGTGAAAAAAAGTTTTTTATAAAATGTTTCCAAATACATACAGAAAATTGTTTAAATATTCTATTATTAGTATCTTTTTACTATAAATGACCTTTTTAACTGCTGCACTCTGGGAAATTACCTAAGCTGAGTATTGCGAAATTAAGTTCTAGTGAAATAGTTTACAAAGCATTTTTCTTGATTCATGAAAATTCTGTATGAATTCTGAAATTCAACGACTTTTGCGGATAAACCAATTTCAATAAATTGAATGTAAATACCTTTGACGTTTCAATATTTCATTACTTAATTCTGATACATTGCTGACATTCTTATTGAATTAACATGAAATAATTCATCAAATTAATAATTTTTTATTCTTGCTCGATTTTACTAAGATTTGTCTGCATGTGAATTTAATATTCCAAAATATATCAATCCAACAATATTTCAAAATATATCTATCCATCTATATTTCAAATCAAATGTTTCAAAATAAATCAGTCTATCAAAATACATCAATATCTATCAATGGAGTTAATATATCAAACAATAGATTTAATATAATATCTATCAATAGATTTAATATAACATCTATCAATAGAATTAGTATATCAATCAATAGAGTTAATACATCAATCAATAGATTTAATATATCAATCAGTATAGGTTACAAATTGACTAATGTATAAATAAAATTAGACAATTATTCGGCTTTGTTGTTGAAAGAATTCAGATTGTTGAAGGAAGGTACAGAGAAATATAATTAACTCCATTTTTATTAGAATCAAGTATATACCATAATGTTTTATTTATGAAGCCTATGTGACAAATAAACTCAAAAATTACTTCCTTGATCAAAAATTTGCTACCATTTTATTTTCATTAAATATAATGAATATTGCATTATCTTAATATTAAGAGGTGCCATATAAGTATGAAGCAACTGAAGAATAAACACGGAGAATAAGCCTTGAATAATCAATAAGCATTTTTTAAAAATGTGTAAAAGGTGAAATTAGGAATGTGTGTACTTTTTCTTCTCGGGAAAGTTTTGGTTATGAAGCGCAAACCATAAAAACACTTCGAATGTGTTCCACATCAAAGAGTGCAGAGATTTATTCAGCAAAATAAAAGCTTTTATAGCTAAAAAAAGAAACTGTCTTGCAATAAGACATTTTATGGGATGGTAAAACGTGATTTATAGACCAATAGTGAGATCAAAGAACACATAATCTTAGAAAGGTATCCCAAACAAAAAGGAAACTACACTGTATTTTACCATTTTAATTATACCTTAAGCTTTTATTCACTCTACAGACAAAAAATATCTCCCAAAAATAAATTCGATAAAAAATTATTACATGAAATAAAATTACCACAAATTATAAGTAAAATATATTTTCTACTAGCCGCCATTGGCGACCATTTGGTTGTTCACTGGGATTAATGGTCACTAAAATTTGTGATTAAATTTTTTATGCAACTTGATGTTAATGGCACCTTCAGCAAAATATTTTAAGCTTCACATTTTGTTACATATATAATTCATACCATTTTAGAAGACTTTTGCCATTACTATTGTGTAAATTATTTTCATTGCTTTATTGATATTAATTCATGTCTTCAAAAACTTCAATTTTTTGGGATTTTCGAGTAACGAGGGGGTCAATACTTGGGCGAAAGTCAGGCCACTCACAAAAAAAATCCCTGGATTGAATCTCTGCCTGAGGGAACCATTGATAAAGTCTGCAGGCAGAATTCTTCATTCCTTTCCTTTTTATTCCATTTATTTCATTTTTTAAAACTTAATATATATTTCTAATTTGGATAAATTCATTTGTGTTCTAGATGCAACGGCATTAACGAGCTCTAAATACAATGTATCTCTCTTTTACTAGTTTTGACTCAGGAAATATTTACCTTAAGTTAGTTTTAAAAAATTGCGTTAATTTTTGGTCGGTAGTTTCTGCCATTATGTTCATTTTACTATGAATTTCCTTTATTTTCGGTCAGTGTCATTAAAATTATTAAAAAAATTAATATACTTTGTTATTTCCAGCCTTTTAATATTATAACAATTTTTAATTGAAAACCATACAAAGCTCGACCCTTTTTCTTCATATTAATAGTATTTAAAATATAAATTTAAATCTTTTACAATCTTTCCAGAAATTAGTAATATATTGCTTGTTTTTCAGAAATCTGTTTTGACAACAAAGATATGTGTTAAAAACAGAATAGCAATTACAAAACAAAAACGAAAAAAAAAATCTGCAACTTTAATACTGACTTTTATTAACAACTTTGGACTCCTTTCAGAATTCTTTATTATTATTATGGTTCATGGTGTGTTTAGTATTCATTCGAAATTTTCATAAAAATTATACTCAAAATGCTTAAAAAATGACAAATTAATGTTTTAAAAATATTTATATAGCAAAAACACTGATATCATTAAAAAGGTTTTTTTTTTTTTAGTTTTAAGATGATGCAAAAAGCATTTTTGTATAATAATATTTCATTAAGTTAAAGACGGAAAATACCAATTTTTGTTAAATTTTTAAT
>JAPMOR010024825.1:251544-303985 GCA_026543865.1 Argiope aurantia | reverse complement strand
TGTTTGAGAATCCTTTAAGAGACCAGTTACTTAAAATATTTAATTGAAAATTGTAGCGAGCGGTAATACTGGCGAACCGGCTGGTCGCCAAACGCGGCTAGTATATATATATATATGCCAAGTTTGATAACTTTAGGCCAAACGTTTGCGAGAGCGTCAGCACATAGATATACGCAGACAAACAAGGAACCTGCATCTTTATTATTAATAGAGATCGTCCCTATTGTCAAAAATTAAGCTATGTTATTTTAATTGTATTATATAAGATCCGTTTATTGTGTAAATGAGCCTTTCTCATAGTGATCAACCCTATAACGTCATAGCTCTAGTAAAAATATAAATTCATCTTCTAATAATTTATCATTGAATTTTCGCTATATTCAATTTACTTCACTTTTAATACGTCTGGTAAACTTTACAAATATTAAACAAAATCATCCTTCTTTAGCTCTCAATAATGGAAGATGCGATGATTAGTTATTTCACGCGATTAGTTATTTGATGAAACAATGAAACCAGCGTGAATTTCAGAGTAACAATGTAGTTTATTATTGTAAATCAGAAAAAGTAAAACATTAAAAAAAATTGCAAAAATTTAGCAAAAATTCTTGCAACTATTGATATTATAAAAAATATAACTTTTTAAAATATTGAAATTGTACAAAATTTAAATTTTTGCGATGATATTTTCAGAAGTTAACGCAGGAAAAGTCAAAATTCAGCTTAATTTTTATTTAATTAATTTTTAAAAGAAATAAGTCCGAGTGCACACTCTGGGCATCTAAGGTATGCATGTTCCAAATTTGGAAGCTGTAAGTCAAACGGTTTGAGTTAAGAGTGCCAACATACTTTATCACTATTATTAGTATAGATTGTATATCCAGCTGATTAAAAAAATTACACTGTTTTCTACAATACTAGCCCTTGTAACTGATTCATACTACCTATGGAGTAATAATACATGCAATCATTGAAGCGCAACACATCTACCAATAAACAATATAAAATAAAAAATTAATGAGATTTTCTAGAATAATTTTGAATTAAATTCTGTTTCAGAACTTATAAGCTTTTTTTAATTAATAGTAATTATAAACTATGAGTTGTTTTAAAGTAATAGTAAATTTACAATTATATTATCATTAAAAAATGTTACACTCATTGTTAGATTGAACGAGGAGTAGAAAAGATAGAAATTTTTCAAACTATAAAGAAACAAAGGATAAAAAACGAAATTCGATTTTAATGAAAGTTTTTTTTTTCTGAACCACTTTTTCAACAAAGAACTTGCAAAGTAAAGAAAGAAAGAAAGAAATGCATTTGATCTTATTCTATTGTCTTAAAATAATTCCTGTTTATTACATCACATATTTCTACTGAATATTTACAAATGAGAAGCAAGCACTATTCAAAAATCAACATTATCTTTCGATTCAAAAACATAATAATCTAAAATATGATTATACAACTTGAATAAAGTTTTGAATCAAACTCATTTACTTGTGTAATGCTTTTATTTCAGACAAAAATAGTGAAATTCATAATCTCACGCCGATCAATCAAGGTTAAACAAAACTATGGTTAAGCCAGATTATTTCCGTTGCAATAGAAACCTAGTGCCATACATACAATATAAAGTTTAAAAAAAAGATTACAAAGTCAGTTCCTAAATGGATATTTATCTCAAGATGGAAGTAGGCCTAAATTTTTATCTTCTGACATACAATACAGAATAATGGGCTTTCTGGATTAGTTGTTATCAGTATTCACACATATAACTTGATGACGTCAAAGCAGAAGAGTTAGTACTACAAATTTTTGACACACACCCACTGACGTCAATACTATATAGCCTGCGGACTTCTTCCGCACAAATACACTTTTCGAATCTTAAGAGGGGATATTATGGTCATTATTATTCACTTATAAAGTTTTCTTTCGGAATTTAACGGCATTAGAACTGTTTTTACTCTATTTTTAGACTTAGACGGGCTGTCAGACAGAAATATTTCGTTTTGCTTCTTTTCCATTGTCTGTATAAATCTATGTTATGAGTCGCAGCAGCACAACAAAAGGAATCACTGCCGTAGAATTTGACTCCTGATCTACTGAAATGTATCATTATCATAATGGGATGCTCTATTGCATCACCTTTTGACAGCAACGATTTATTAACTATGAATTATATTTTTTCTTTACATTTCATTCCCAGATTTTCAGCAAACAGTTCGAGTTTATGATGTTTTTTTATAAGAGTAGGCCGAAAACTGTGATTTTTTATCATTTTTTTTCTGAACAAAACAATGAGGCAATATAAATTATGAGAATTTTTAGCATCTGCAGCTGCTCTGCGTTGTATTATATTTGACCTTGATTCGTTCATTTTCTTTTCTTTTTTTTTTAATCAAAAAAAAAAAAAAAACGAAGAGAGAACTTATTTTAATGAGGAAACTAAATACATTTTTTGATCTGGAGAATATTGTTCAACATTTGCCTCGAAAGTTTATTCTTTAAAAATACAAGCTTAAAATAAATCTTGAATAGAAAATTCTAAAATCCTTATATCATGCTGATTTAGGAAACATTTTTACCAATGATATAGAGAATTGGTTCTTTAATAGTGAGTATCGAAAGATTTTTTAATTATGTTTACATCCTACTTTGAAGAAACAGGAGAATTGTTTTAGGGCAGACCTTGTAATATTAAACCATATTAAGACTACAAGGATGGTGCCGGGTCTTCTCCAAACTGCCGTACCATGCCAACAGAGGACAATTTTGGCTCGGCGTATTTGGGATACGCCAAACCTGTTGTTCTTTAGTGGAAACGAATTTCAAACTTAGAATCTACAGTTTTGAAGCGCTCCAGGCCATCGAGACCCTCTTACCTTTTAAAAGGCACATGATTAAAGGTACAGAGCCAGCGGCGTAGCAAAATTAAATTCTCTCCAGGCCAAAGAATTATCCCCTACCTTTCATTATGAATGGTTTTAAAAAGAAAAATGAAGGCACTAATATCTTGTCTTTGGGGAACTCCATAAGACTGGAATGGAGAGCATTTCTACTCTTTACATCACTTCCCCATCATCAAGCTAAAGACATATATGAACAAAATATTACATATGATCCTGAGAATTACATTTCAAACTTATCATGTAAGAACAAACATTTTTAAAAGGGAAATTAATTATAATAGTTTAATTCAAAATATCCTTCAATGCAAAAATTAATTAAATGCTACTATAATTCGGCGTATATGTTCGGCTATAAAATGTAGTTTATGCATTTCAACAAATGAAAGAATGAATATAAACTTTAAAATGTTAGGAAATTTTCTTTTATTCTAAAAATGAAAGTTGATATAAAATGACTTTCATTGATTTTCCTTCCAAGAAAGCGTGCTTTTTATCGATTGTGACCTTAGCAAGTAAACTAGTTTAAGAGTGAGATATCAAGCTAAATCCAGTCAATAATTAGCATAATCTCTGGCACAGACCACCATTAATCAGAAGATTTATGGTTTTATAATTATCATAAATAGGTTAGACGGCTTGCAGAGCGATACAACATATTTTTTCTTTCTTTTCTATTTGATGAAATCAATATCAAAGAACAATGATCTCTATACACCTTATCTCTAGTTCAACCATACTACGTGACTAATCAGATCTACAATCGCTATATATTATAAAACGGAATATCTTCTCAGGTCTTTTTTTTTTTTTTCTTTCTTCCCTCAATCAAGCTTTATAGAAAGATGTCGAAAGCGAAAGGTCTGTGAGGCCCTCGAACAGCGGACAAGGTCGCTCAGACACATCAGGTCGTTCACCTATCCATCTGGACGTGTCCTCCAAAAGCTGAGAAATGCTAGTTCGATCCCAACAGACGCGGAACAAGTCTAACTATGTAATCGCAATATCAGTTCAGAAGTAGATTAGCACGTCTGTGAAGTTCACGCTAATCATTTGATACTGCATTATTATAAAATGTGACTGAATTGTGGTTACTCGCTGAAAGAGGAAATTATCCACCTGGCTTCGAAATCTACAAACTACTTTTTCAGGCAGGGCTAATAGAATATATTTTTAAAGAATATAAAATATTTTTAAAAAGAATCATCTGTAAATGCCTGACGAATTGAAACTGAGTATTTTTTTTAAAAGTTTCGTTCAACTATCAATTATTTCAATCATTATTGAGATATGTTATATTATTTCTATGTTTTTTTGGGGGTAAGGGGGGTATGATAGAAGAACTGTGGCTTTTTCTTTACAAATGTTTCTTTAAAACCCCTTTTTTCATTATTATCATTGAATATCATTTTATTATTATGATTGAAAATGTTTTTTTACCAATAATAGTTCTTCAAACATTAATGCAATAACTTAAATGATATACAAGTTAATAAGAAAACCAAAGAACTTCAAATAGAAAGAAAAGTGGGCTCAAATGGGAGATTTTCTGTTTATTTTCAATATAATAGCCAATTACTGAAGAGAGTTTAGGAAACAAGCAAACATTTTTGTTTAATAAAAGAAATTTAAAGGAGATTCGAATCTCCAATCCGAAACATCATAACATGGTATGTTTAAAGCTTGATTCGTTATCTTTATTTGATTTTTAAATTTTGATATTGATAATATAGCAGCATGTACGTATTCATAAAAAACAATACATTTATTGTCAATTTAATTCTTGTAAGTTTTAAATGACAATAATTTAAATGACAATTCTTGTTTTTTAATAAACCAGGAATTAAAAAATAAAATATTACTGTAAAATACACTTAAAAATATTTTTAATTAACTAAAATTAAAGACAACATTTTATTTAAAAAATGGAAATTAATGAAAAGAAAATTTTCTGAATCCTAAAATAGTGTAAAAATGGATTTTAAGCAATAATATACTCCAAAGTTATGTAGAAAAGAACGTTAACATTTTGTTTAATTCGTCAAAATTTTGACTACTCTGTTTTTAGTGAGCACCTACAATCCAAAAAATAGTATATGCCAAATCTGGTAGTTTGTCATATGTACCAAATCATGCAAGTCCGATAATTCGTTTCTGAGCTCATATTTTTATCATAATAATGTTTAAGCATTATCACCCAATAAAAGAGTTATTTTTCATTATAGAGAGGACATAGCGGTTTTTCTTTTTTTTTATAGCAGAAGTTATCTAATACAAACAAAATATAGAAATTTTCAAATTATACATTGAGAAAGATATTAAATTTTTAAGAGAATGAAAGTTCAGGTTACAATAATCATGAAAAGAGATTGGATATGTCAAGATGCAAAAATCATATTTATTTGGAATACTTTTTTGAATCTTGTTTAGGATGATCACCATAATCCTCACCAAATTATCGCTTTTGTTCAAAATTTATGTCTCTATGATATGATTTTTTAAAAAAGATTTCATAAGTAAAATAATGAAATTCAAAAAATATTCTATAAATAACAAACAATTCTAAAAAAAATCAGATCAAAATGCTTTGCAAAATGAAGTCATGGGAATCACATAAGTACATTCCATTGAAAAACTGTTGTTAAAAAAAGAGATAAGAATTAGTAAATTAATTAAACTTTTTGCGAGGCACATCAAAAGAGCGTTTAAATATAATTTCAAAAATATTCTAAAGGATTTCATACTCATTCCAAGGTAAAATTTGAGAAAAACTATTATTTAACATATTCGTCTATTCAGCACAAAATATGTTGACCATCAGAAATATTTTCTCTGATAGTTAACTTTGAATTATGACGATATTATTTTAAATTTAGCTATATTTATAAATTTCTTTGATCAGTACAGGGTAATATCTCAATAATATAAGTAATATCTCAAGAGATAATAATTGAAAATTATCTATAATAGTACCTATAGTTTTAACAATAGTATATTTAATATTTTTTTTAAATGAACAAAACTTATTATGGTTTTTAATGATCCTATACAACTGGTGTACAAAACAATCAGCATTAATAGTTTTTAAATGTTGATAAATAAATGTCAAATTTAGTAATTCTATTTCATTTGAAATTTGCCAAAGATATCCTTAAAATAATTAATTCGACAATATCACTTTATGTCATATGATAAGACAACCCTAGCTTTGATGGCAAGTTACTTTTAGATCAGCAAAGATCGTCGTACTTACCAAAACGTTTTAATATACGTATAACAAAATTCAATTTCATAAAAAAAAAGATAAGCGCTTTTAATCTAAAAGCATTTCGTGCGACTGTGTACTTGAATTTCTAATGATCTTCTTTACATCTGACATGTCTCAGATTACATACATTTTTAATTATGCTTCTACCGGGAAATCCCTTGCCGGATAATCGATTGAGTTCACAGGATTTGAACTTGAGCAATAAAGAATCTTTATTTGAATGAATAAAGATTACTCTCAACACGAGGGCCTCGGGGATTAGCGGCGCCATGGATCCTCGACGTCGGATCACAACATCCGAAAAATCTGGTGCTTTCGACCTGCAAAACTATTCTGTCAACAAAACCAGTTTCAAGGTTGTTTGGTATTTTTGTCTTCGAATTGCAAATCTCTCGTTAAAATAATTACTGGCAGCATACTCACCATACCATAAGACGGATAGATGAGGATTTCCTGATAAACATTTTGACTCTGCTTTCCGATCAAAATTTTTCTCATCACAACAATTTTTTTCTGCTTTGTTTATCTTTAAACACATTTGGTCCTGTTTTTCTAAATATATATCTATCATTATAAATGCATATATACCATCATTTTATAACTGAACACAAAACTAACAAACACGGTGCTTATTGCTTTTTTATTAGTGAGGAATAATTTCAAAATTCTTCTTTCAGTACTAAAAAAATTAAGTTAGAGTTTAACAGATAATTATACTTTAAGAAAATGGTATTAAAGCATGCGGAACGGTATTACAAGCATGCATTACATTTCTGTTTCTCCATTAAATAGTCGCTCACCCTTTTGATAAGAATGTCCTTCAATTTTCGTAAGTGTATTCAACCTGAATTTTTCTTTAAGTAAAAAAATAAAGTAAAAATAAGACTGTAAAGCAAGGAAAGAGGCCGAAAACAACGGGGGAGAATGCCGAGTATCGTTTCATTCTAATATTCATATTTGCAACTAAAAAAAAATAACACACTTGACTAGTAAGGCTACTAAAAATATAAACATGCTGAGATTTGTTACAGTAACATAAAATGTCGAATAGTATGCTTGGTTTGATACCAATTCTTCTAATACCACTATTTGAAATTAAAAACATTTTTAATGTTTTTTTTCATAACTAATAATCAGAAAAATAAGGGGGGGGCTAGGAATCTTTTTTGTGTGTGTTTTGTTTTCCTATTCACTTTTCAGGACTGAAATTTGAAAAATGGATATTTAATAAGACTAATTTCAAAAAAAAAAAAAGTCAGGAATGTTCTACCCTCTTGACTTTTCCATGTGTTTATGCAATTTTGAACATTTTATTATCAACTTCGTTGCATTGTGAAAACAAATTAAGCATACATCAAGGAAATATACTTCGTACCATTTAGTCCAAAAGTTTATACAGATCTATTATTTTATTGTAAATATTTTATGACAAATGTCATTTATTTGCCTTCTGCGTTTTTCATTTATCTTATTTATTTTAAAACGGACTTTATTTTCAATGATTTATCAAAATAATGAGGCCTGATTTTATGATAATTTCGATTTGTGTATTCCGTATACGAGAAAGTAAATAGGATTTATTATTTAAACTATCACCTATTTCATAGAATTTTTTACAAAAAGTGAAAAATAAAATCAATTTACAAATAAATCACAGAAAATTCAGTATTCGTTGAATCACACAACCAAATATACACTTTTTCACTGCTCTGTCATCAACAATTGTAGACACTGTAAAAAAGAAGCAGGAATTATTGAGTAAAATAGTGGCCAAGTTATTTTCTAGTTTCTTAAGTAGATCAAGGCTAATAGCATTGCTTAGCAGACAATTTTGAAAACTAAATTATATTTATTTTCCATCCAAAATTTCATGCACTGAACATTTGGTGACACCCAAAGTTTTTGAATCAACCATTTATTATTGATAAGTTAAAGTATAACCATTTATTATTGATAAGTTGTTTTCTAAGATAGCAGTTTTATATTTAAACTTAAATTATTTGAACTATTATTGAGATGATTTGATGTTTTTAAAGTAAAATTTAATACATGATTAAAATTGTCCCCCCATTTTTATTAAACATTGCACTCAAAAATTATTATTCCAAAAAATAAATAGTAATAAAAATAATAATACTCTTACAATAAATACAACAGTATTATTAATTTTATGAATGTGATTGAAGTAGCAGAAATTTTTCAAATAATTCTATAAAATCTGAAATTTTTTTAAAAAAAATTGTGTTGTATAAAAGTTATTCATTTTCTAATATCAAAAAATAGAACTTTAAGGATGAAACTTAATTTATTTCATTGTATACTAGATTGATTGCATATTATATTGTTTATTATTTAGTACATTTTGATAGATAACCAAAAGAATTAAAACTGGAAAAAAAATCCTACTTGCAAAAGAATGAAACCAGGGTAATTTGACATCATTAAAAATTCCAAATGAATTCCGCAAAAATAATTATGAAATAAGTCATTGTAATTCAGTAAACAACATCGAATAAAAATACAAATCAAAGAAATAATTTTAGATCGAACTGCCTTTCAGCAATTTAATCCAACTAATTTGTGGTTTGAAAGCTAAGCAGAGAAAAAACATTTAAAAAAATCTTTCATTCCTTTATTGCGCTATAATATTTTAAGCATTGTATATAGATTGTGAATATCACTGTAGGCCAAACGCTTTGCGAAAAACTAGCCCAAATTTTTTTATGAGTCTTCAAATGGATTGGCGGATTGTAAAATCTGAAAATACATAAATATCCTTTGAGCATTCGTACACTATCTTAACAATTCAAACCATTGTGAAATATGAATTTGCAAGAAAAGATATTAGAAATATCCATGGTTATGATATAAAATATTAAAAGCAACTAACTGAAAGCTTGTGTCGTTTTTTAAAAATCATTGAACCACTAAATTTGAACCTCGAATATTTTTTTTCTTCTATTACTTATCTTTCTAGAAAATATCATGCTTCATGCTTAATTCGTTTCTTACAAACGCGTGCTCAAAATTACATAATTCTAGGTTTAGTTAGTAGCAATCGTTAGTTTCGTCTTTTAATGTCAGTTTTTGCCAACATATTCGCAACACATTGATTAAAGCTAATAATTCCTCATGCAAATATGTAGGAAAATTTGTGTGCGGATTAAATTTTATTTCTATTATGTGTAAAATAAATTATTGCAAAATATGCTTAAAATATTTTTAAATGATTAAAAATATGAATTTAATTTATATGTTAAAATATATTATGATTGTTTCAAATGATATCTTCATGCCTGTAAAGAGTTAAGTACAAATAAAAAACGCATAATTGTGTAGAAATATAATTTAAATAACATATTAAATAAGCCACGTAATTCATTTGTTGTAACATTTATAATACAATTTAATTTCATTAAAGTGAAAAAAAAAACGAATTTTAATGTGGCAATTTTTTTAAATTATCTGTATGTTTCTTCTTCATAATATGCCTTTTATCTTATTTTACTTATTGCATTAGTTTTGATAATTTTTATTTTATACATTACTTTCAATATCGTTTGATAAACATAGAATTCACATCGTAAATTACCAGAGTTCACATATTCTCCATAAGGCTTTCATCTGAGCTTATTTAGCAATTTGGAGACAAAATGAAAGTTTCAAAGTTCTATCAAGACTAGATATCTTTCCGAACAAATAAAAAAAATAGACACATTTATGCAGTAGCGAACTTATAGCCATTTTGGTGGATTTCGCGTTTATTTTAACGGAGAAAACAAATTCCTAAATAAACATAATTTGCTTTAAAAAAAAATGAAACATTTGCTCAAAAGTCAACTATAGAGAGCTTTTTTTTTTTTTTTTTTTTTTTTTTTTTTTTATGCAGCGACGGAAATTTTTCTGTTATGTGTTGCAAAACTAATCATAATCATGTATTTTGAAGTTGATTTCCTATTATACAATTACTTCAAACAGGAAATGAAGTAATTATACTTTTTTTTTCTTATGCCCATATATTTTTGTGTATTCAGTGATAATTTCCGTTTTATTCTTAATAATTCACAACGCGTTAATGTAATTACGTCAGATAGCACGGACTTACAATCATTTATTGAATTTGGTGAAAAACGTAATATCAAATTTTCAATTTCATTTGAAAAACTGATGTTATCAACCTGAGATCAAAATTCAATTGACTTTTACTATTCTGATGCTAGCTTATAAGTCGATTTACAGAAATTGCATCATTTGACTATAACTTTTTTATTTAACTGAAGGAAACATGAGGTTTTTACCAGCTTATATTGAAGAACAAAGACGTTGTGCATACAAATATTTACAAAATAAAATTTAACAATAAAACTCTCCAGACTCATATTTCCTTGTATATTTTCAAGTATTTGTATTCCTATATTTTTGTCTATGGAGGACAAAAAAAAAAAAAAAAGTAAGGCACAGAAACCTTTATAACTTTCTGGAAAACGCTTTGTATAAGAATATTCAATACCGCTCACAATGTTACGTCATTCATTCATTTAAAAATGAGTACAATGAACAAACATCACTAATTCATAATAAACTTGACCTCGAAAAAATACTTGAGTTGATGGACTATGGAACATCGCGGAAGTACAAATGATACGATGCACCTGAGGTCATATCTGTCCCATGTAAATAAGGTCTTATTTAGAATTTTCTAGATCTATACTTATTCTAAAGCAGGAACAGTGGATTTTGCTTTATAATTTTTATAGTACATTCAACATTTCAAAATCCTGTCACAAATAAAGTATTAAAATTTTACCACTATCTACATTTCTAAAAAATATTTTGTCCATATATTATGTTAAATGAATACAAAGTTAAATAAATTTTTAATAGGAGAGATGAATAAAAGAAAGAAATCTTAAATAAAAGAAGGAGGAAAGATGATTATAACAAAACAAAAGAAAATTTAATTGAAGTTTTTCAGTTCTAAAAAAGGAATTTTAGAAGTAGTAATATTTTAGAAGTATTAACGAATTAAATGATTTGAACATTTTCGAAAAGTGTTACATTTTTGTGAAATTAAAAAAAATGCATACAAATATAGTAAAAGGCAAAAATTTCCTACAGATGCAAATTCGATATTTAGTGCATAACTCAAAGTTATCAATCACTCAATATGATATCTAAAAATGATGATACATAAAATAAATTATGATTCATAAAATAACTTAAAAACTTAACAAAATCAATTAAATAAGATTTTTTAAAAATAACTTCAAAAATGTGTGCAAAATTTTTTTCTAATATATTGACAATGTATTAGAAAATTAATTCAGTGTTAATCTCTTGGTAAAAGATTAACTAATTTTAAATTGAATACTAACTGGTAATACTCAAATACAAGTAATTTCAAAAATTAAACAGATACATTGAAGTAGTTAATGAGAACTGAAAAACCAAATAAGTTAATAAATTAATATTTAAAATATTGAATCGTTTTATGTTTATCACATTAGATGAACATCAAATGGTAGATGCTCTTAAAAGGTTCATAATGTTTTTACTATATTTTTTCCACGTTTATCAATAAATTCAAACACTGATACTGTTCTAAAACAATCAGATAAAAATTTCTTTTCTCGTTTTAAAAAGGAATAAGAGTTTATTTTCCATTTCTAATAACATTTTCAAATTTTTAAGTGCAAACAGGTATTTTAGTTACAAAATTTAAAATTAAAATCATTTTGCTGTCTCGAATTCCATTAAAAAATTTTACGTCTATGATTGTTATTGGTTTATTTCAAAATCCATCTAACAGATTTATGAACTTTCAAGTGAATTTTATATATATGATATTCTTCAAGAACATTACGCAGTGGCATTTTAATAGAGAATCAGATTTGAATACTATATGCACATTAAACTCTGATGATAAACAGAACAAACATTAAAATGGTAATAATTTAAACCGCGCCATGCTGACAACTAAAATTTAAGCATATAATTTAAGCATATAGTATATAATGAAAATTCTTCATCCATTTTAACGATCATCTTTCGATAACAGATCTCAATAACAGCTTTCGTCTAGACTCAACGCATTGTACGCGTAAATACAATGCACTTCATCGTTTGTTGGTTTCTCGCATTGCCGAGATGAGAAACTCCCCAAGCATACAGAAACATTGATGGGCGTCTAGAACATTCTCTGTTACATTTATCACTCACGGTGCACTGAATACTGTACAAAGGACATAATAATTCAAGGTGAGAAACCTACTTTACTTACTCATAAAGTATAGCATAAAACGATGTAAGAGTATCTTTAAGCCATTCAATTAAATGTTCAGGTTGGATCATAATATTTTCCCAGCGTTTTAGTGGAGATGAAATGAAAGAAAGTATGGCCATAAAGACAGACTTAAGCTGTAGGTATTTTTTAAAAATAAAGTTTTGTGCTTTAATGTATAAATTAATAAACACGAGTAAAAGTTCTGAAAAGGGGAATAGAAGAAATTTCTTGCAAGCCGGAGTAATCAAAAAAGAAAACGGGAAGGTTTTTTTAAAAAAAAAATAGAATTGAGATGCAAATCATCTTTACGAAACGGAGAAGAACGGGAATAAACAAGGTTGTTGGTATGAAATTATTGATTTAACTTTTTGTCAATCCATATTGCTAGATGTTTATAACAATACATTGACCATCGGCTGGAGCCTCAGCCGTTTGTCTTGGAATGAATTTGGCTTTTAGTGACTATCTTGATGCGTTAAATGTGAAGAATCAAAAATTTAGAGATATCTTTAAAAGTGGAAACATAATAGACTCTTACAATAATAACACTAATTTACTTATGTTTATAAAAACAAAAATGGGATCTTCTTTTCTTCTCTATTTATTTTTATACTAACTCCAATTGTAGAAAATTTTAGAACTATAATAGTATTTAAAACAACCGAAATTTAAGACCAGTTTTTAAAACACAATCATGGAATTCTAAAATAATTGAGAGTCGAGTTGCAAAACAATTTTATTAAATGTCATTGTGATATGAATTGAATTAATGTTAAGAAAAATACAAAATTTTAATTTTGCATAGTTTGCAAAAATGCTTTTTTTTTTCAGTACTACAATAAGCATGCTTTTTCTTAAAACTAACATTAAAATTACTTTTGATACTTTTTTTTCTTTTTGCAGACGTAAAAGAAAATGAGTTTTTCAAGTTTTTAGAGACAACAGTATCAACTGCACTTTCAAAAAAAATTAGCAGTATTTTTTCTCTGTTTTTAATTATTTAACTATTTTAATCAAATACTCAGAAGTTAATTTCGTGATAAATGCAAAATTATAAACTGTCAATATTTAGCGCATACAATCTTATAATATTAATAAGATTAATCGTATTCTAAAGAACATAAAAGGAAATTTAATTAAAATTCTGAGTACCATCATAGAGGTAAATCAATCAGAAGAACTTATTCAAAAAATCCGTACCCATACTAGTCAAAATATGAAAAAAAGAATCTAGAAGAAAATTATTTATTGAAAATTCGCCTGGTTAGGCGGTGATTTTTATGCAAGCAATTAAAAATAGTCAAATATGTAAATAAAATTAATTAAAAATTTTAACTGACCTTAGATATTTATTACAACATTAGAATTACAGTGTCCATCCGTCTTCGTCGCACGTCAAATTGTCCGTTAACACTTTCAATTAACAGCCATTTCGAGACAATTTGAGTGGCTTTGTCATTTCTTTAACAAACAGCATAACCTTAAAAAAAATTTTTTTTAACTTAAGCAAATCAAATTTAAAGAAATGATATTTATCAGTTTTCATTGATAGGCAATTCAATTGTAGATTATTATTTTAAAATTTAATATTATAAAATTCCAAGAACACAATAAAGCGTGATGAATTTTATAAAAGATTCTGTCAAAGACATACGTGAGGGATTTGAAAAAAAAATCTCCATGTGTTCTTAAACACAAAATAGATTTCAACTTATATTTTAATAGAGCGGGAGAAGTTTTAATAACACATAATAAAAAGAGCAATGAAAAATTTATATTCTGACTTTTTCTGTACATTCTGTTTAGTTAAAAAGAACTTCTTAGATTGTTAATCGTAATCATAAGTGAGACCATCAAACAAGATTAGAATCACAAAAACTTTCGGACTATTTTTTTTGGAGGGGGGGGATCATTTAGTACCGGAAAAAATCTTAAAAACACTAAACACTATTTTAACACTAAAAGTTTCTGAAAAGTTTGTTTAAAAATATTTAATTTGGGTTATTCTTTTTATTTCTTATTAACACATAATCCACTTTATTTTTCGAATTGCCGTATTTAGGCAAATGTCACCTAATTTATAGGTTAAAACATTGGTATCATTAAAAGGATAATTTTTTAAACTTTAACTCGATGTAAAAAAAAAAATGTGTGTGGTAATATTATCGCGAAAAAACGCAGAAATTTCGTTTTATTTTTAATTAATTAAAATTCTAAATAAAAATTCAAAAAATCGCACAGATGGGCATATTTCCGACCTCTAAGGTATGCATGTGCCAAATTTGGTAGATGTAGGTCGAACGACCTCGCCTGTAAAGCGCCAACATAGGCACATGCATTCGTCTTTATTATAAGTATAGATACAAATATAAATTATTTATTTTCTTCAAAATCAGTACAAAATTTACGAAATAGTTAAATTTTTTGGATTCAGTTATTTGTACATTAAAGATTCGATGATTTGATTTGAAAAGGCCTTTTCAGATTAATGTTCATTTCAGCTGCTTTATCTGAAATTGTGTGCTGGTAAGTTGCCACAACATTCAAAAAGTTGTTTTTTTTAGTATGCGAAGAGGAGAAAAAAAAATGGGTGAAGCATGAAAAAGCAGGAAAGGTGTACAACTTTAATACTGGATGTGAAGAAAGAATTTTATGATAGTTGCTCATTTCTTATTAGCTTCGACTGAGAGATCAGACTAAATAACCTATATATAGTTAACTGTATATGTCTTAAATAAAATTGAATGAATTATATAGTTGTTTTAAGCTCCATTGGAAACTTTTCCTCGCATTCAATTCGTTTAAAAAAAATATCATACTTCAAATTTATTCCATTTTATATAGACACGTGCTGAAAATTAAACTTTTCTAGGCTTAGTTTTCAGTATATTAACTTATTTTCTTAATTTAAGCTTTTGTCAATGTGGTGGCAACTTGTTGATAAAAGCTTTTTTCTTTCTTTTTTTTTACAATGCAAGCGTAATGTGCTCGTACAGCTTAACTTTTATTTTTATTTTGTGCGAAATAAATTGTTTTTTAAAACATTCATTAAAAATAGAAATTAAATTTAGAGGTTAACACATTAATATCATTGAAAAGATTATTTTTTGAACTTCAGTATGATGCAAAAATCAGTTTTATGCTGTAATATTTTCGGAAATTTTAGCGGAAAAATGTCAAATTTCGATTTTCAATTAATTAATTAAAAATTCGAAAAAAAATTGCTCCAAGGTGCACATTTTTGACATCCAATGTGCAAAATTTGGTAGCTGTAAGACAAATGGTCTGACCTGTAGAGCGCCAACACACACATGCACACACACACACACATTGAGCTTTATTATAAGTATAGATACAGATATGTTTTTAATTATATTTTAAGAATATGTACCCACTATGTTATGTCTCAAACAGTGTCTTTGTGTAGTTAAATTAAACTTATAATTCCTACATAACTTTCACTCCATTCTTAGCAATTGATAAGATTTCCTTCCATGTTAACCATAAATTGGAGTTTGAAAATATTATTATAGAATCATTTTTCAAAGATTCTGTTTATAAAATAATTCAATAAATCACTTTAGATATATTATCCTCTTATGTGCCTTTTTGTTAACGATTTTATTAAATGCCTAGTTAATTTAGATTTATCGGTTTGCAAGAAGCCTTTTACATTGGACATTTGGATTAAAATTTTTATTAATTTTTCATTATATAATTGAGCATTAGAAACTTATTGCTTAAAATCAGCCACCCATTTAATCACAGTGCTTGTAAAGCCTTCCAAAGCAGGAGAGTGTCAATTTTAAGACCATTACAGAAACTTCAGCAGTAAATGTTATCTAATAAAAAGAAGTTTCTGCCTTTTAAGGATTCAGTAGATAACAAATAATGATAATTTGAAAACATCTTATTTTTGCTTCATTTGATAGGTTTCAATTATTTTTTGAAAAATATTTTTTTTTTAATTACGCATCAGTGAGAATTTTTTTTTCTTGTTTTTACTTACACAAAAACATCATTTTTTGAAAACTTTGATCTTGAACGGGCAAAATAAAAGTTATCGTCAACTCAAATACCATATTTAAAAAAAAAGCCTTTTTCTATATAGGCCTTGTGCAAGTTGAATTTGGCAATGATCATCCTGCTTCCCGATACTGAAGTTTGAAGACTTTTCCAGATTAGATATCAGCCTCGTGCTTTGTCAGTCGTTTAAAATTATATATTCATTCCAAAATAATCATCATTTGGCTGCAGAATGTTAATAAAACAAAAATAAATTCATAATTTGCCCCTTACTATGTTCGCCAAGCTGTACCAGGTATTATCAAATTTTGTGTTCCTTGTGAAAAATTCATAAATGGAAATGTAAAGTATAATTTTTAATTTATTTTTAAGCTCCACAAAGAGAAAAGACTCCTATCAATTGTCTAAATTAAAATAAAAATATAATGAATGCAAAGAAAAAACAGTGAATTTAGCATTAATTCTTCCTCTCAAATTATGAAATCTCATTGTAAATATTAAGTTCAATGATACCATGGTATTTCACAAATAGTAATTCAATGCAGGAATTTCAACTGACAAGATGATGATCCAACCCTGCCACATAATCACCCGATCGAAAACATGAACTCTTATATTCGTCCTGATAAGGTGTGGGCCAATTTGATCCTCTATTATTAATCAATCCCTGCATTCGGAAAGGGCGGTGATCCACCTTGCTGATCACTTAGTAAAGATACTGCAAACGCCCGTAAACAAACAGCGATGGCGCCTGCGAACGGGCACTGTACTGGCCTTGAACCTAAAGGGTCGTGGACGTTGACTCCCCCCGGGGTCTTTTCGCCATCCTTGCCTTGACATCGGAGATGCGGAGCACGAAATCTCTGCTACTTTATTGTCCGAATAATTCTCGGCTCGTCGCATTCCAAGAGGATGGGAAAAAAAGAACTCCACTATGTACCTCTCCCCCTTCGTGTCTGCGGTCAAGCAGTGAGAGTGCAAGGCGACGTGAAGACCCGTATAAGCTGTAATAAACGAATACTAATAAGCAAATTGCCATACACAGTCAAATAGACGATTCTGTTCTTATTTTTTCCGAATTCCGAAGAAAGGTAATGTCGGTGAGGAGAGATGCTTATCAACCAGTTCTCTAAATAGAGTCGAATGATGAATGCAAATTGAGGGGGAATGTTGCAGTCACATTAGCTTCTGGGAACTGAGGCCATGCAAAAATAAATTAACCCTGAAAGAAATAGCCTTTGACCTTTTTATTTCTACACGTGTAGGCAACTCAAATCATCGTCGATAATGATAAGCTGTGCAATCCGAAATAATTCAATAACTGGTTAATTCATAGATACTTGATGGTAAGTAATGAATCTTCATAGGTTAACTTAAATGTTTTTCTCCTTTTTTTTTTTAGCATTTTTCGTCTTGAGATGAGATTAAATTATTTTCATCAACCTCCATTATTGCAAGGAAAATGACAATTACACTGTATTTTGTTAGATCGATTCATTGTGAATATATTTCGTTTTGATTAATGATAAATAATGAGAACAAAACTATATAAAACCAAAAATCTCTCACCCATAGCTTTTGTTTTATCTTTGATAAATGAATAACTTTGCAACATCAAGTGTCATTGAATTTGGTGCTATTAAAAAATAGAATCAGTGTCTTTTTCAATGAGTGATAAGTCAACTACCATTTCCTACCAACCCTATCCATTCCGGTTCGAACCAGATTTTGTGGAAATTTAGGAATGCAATTATAGCTTCATTCACCCCATTAGTAATAAAGCAATTGTTTTAATTCATAGAGATTTAATGACAAGTGATGAATTTTCATAGGTTAATATAAAGCTTTTTTCCCCTTTATTTATTATTTATCATCATTCTGAGACGAAACTAAAATTTTCTCTTAAATCGCCATTATTACAAAGAAAATTATAATTGCATTATTTATTGGTAAATCGATTTATTGTGAATATTCTTGTTTTGGTTAATAATGAAATAACCAAAACATCTGTCAAAGACAAAAATCATTCCTGATTTTCCTTTTGCTTATTGAACAATTAAGTGTCATTGAGTTTTGGTGTTGCTAAAAATGTTAAAGTAAATATCTCTTGAACTATGACCATCAATATGACCAACTATGGTCAGCTTATACATTCTATATGACCTTCCGCATATTTTGTATTAATACCTTATTAAGTTTTATATTAAAAAAACTAGCCAAAAACCTGACATTGTTCTGAATTAAAATACTTTCTTGATTTATATTTTTTAAAGTAAAAACTATTCTTTTATAAAATATTACATTGAACGACTTTTTTTTTTTAATCTTCCGAAACATTTTTTAACTAAAAGGAAATTATAAATTAAACCAGACGTTTTGTGAAAACCGTCGATAGCTAATTTTGTCCTTAAAATTTTAATATTAGTTAAATAAGTATTTCAAATAAGAATTGTTATGTATAAAAAGGGTATTAATTACGTTTTTAGACAAAGTTTTTTTAATTAATAAAAAACTTGAAAATAAATCAAAATAACCATTCAGATTTGCGGATTTAGGTATTTTATGATTTTAGCCCATAAGAACATTCTTTTAATAAATTTATCAGTTCAATTTCACAATAAGCGCATTTTAATGTTTTAATTTACGTTATTTTTTATTTTATTAACTTTTATTAAATTATTTTTATTTATTATTTAACTGTATTTGGAAAAAAATTATTTATTTTTATTTATATATTTTGACTTCAGACTTCACGGCAATCAAGTTTGTGCATAATATTATCGAAGTAGATTTCGATGTTTAAAAATATTTTAAGAATAAAGTGAACATATTTAAACATACAAGAACCCGACGAATTTTATTTGATAAAGTGTTAATACTCTCCTAATATTTTTAAATAAACAGAGTTTGTATTCTTTTAGAAAAACTTTTATTGCACAAGGAAAATAATTGTCTTTAATTTACCTGTTTATCTGTCCTCTCAGCCTAGCGGCGGCATGAGGCAGCTGTATTGCCTGTTTAATTTTACATTACATGTTCATGTACTTTTATCATTATCTCATGCAGATAAAAAAAGAAAACTTTTTATAATAAAAGCGGATTATAAAAGTGATCCAGGTCTTTTTTTTCCTTGAATATTCTGAATAATGTTTATTTTTGCATAAAAAATGAAAAAGACATGAATTAAAACTGTTAAATTATTTTGAAATAATTTAGAAAGAAAAAAAAATGACACTAGCTCCGAATCGAACCCAGGTTTCCTGAATGCTACGCCAGTACCCTGACCACTACACTACTCGAGCACACGTACGAGTAGTGTAGTGGTTATTATTATATGAGCTCTCCATTATTAGTATATGAGCTAATTTGAAAGTTTTAAGGTTGACTATTGTGTCTTAATATTTTTATTAATAAACATTCTAAATGCATACTATCATTATAAAAAATATCATTCCGAACTCAATTTTAAACCTCGTGCCTTCTCTTTGTTAATATCAGTTTTAAATATTTCGCTTCTGGTTTATAGTGTTGGCGGTAACTTTGCTTCTAACTACCGCTGAAACAAAATTAAATCATTTTTGGATTCTTAAATGTGTTGATTTAATACAAAATAATAAGGAAATTCGAAATTTTTACGAAAACGGTGATTTTAGGGTATGTGCATATCGCAAGTTATTAATAAAGTTACATTCAGACAAAATTTTTATCTGTAAAGATAGCATTTCTTTCTTTAATGGTTTATCTTTAGAATATCCACTAGTTTCTTATTAGGTCTTAATTAAAATTTATAAAAACATGCAATTACTGCTAGCACATTTATGAAATTATAACCGGAAATGAAATCCGACCGGACCCAATGCCGGGAAACAAAACGTTGAGCGGCAATTTTTGAGTATGCCAAGATTTGCGATATGGCGCCAAAAAAGGCCAGATTTCTCACACGTGACTTGGCTCATGTTGCGTACACTTGTTTAGACTAGAAACATGCGACTAGCTTCCTCCATTTATATCAGCTCTATGATTTAATCTCACTAAAAAGACCTC
This sequence comes from Argiope aurantia, assembly GCA_026543865.1. Taxonomy (NCBI): domain Eukaryota; kingdom Metazoa; phylum Arthropoda; class Arachnida; order Araneae; family Araneidae; genus Argiope; species Argiope aurantia. Next base: position 283,452 of record JAPMOR010024825.1, on the reverse strand, counting down.
TCGTTTGATAATTTAATATTATCAGAATTCATGATTTATTGAACCGAGTAAAGAAATTTAATAAAATATTTCATACCAATGCGAATAATTTTAATGCTAATTCTTAAGTGAAACCTGTAAGAAATATAATACAAATGCTTGGGTAATTCTAATAAGAAGTAAGAAAGTAAATTTTATTTTAAAGAATGATGATTTTTATTCATTTAAATTTTTTTATGAATGACACAAGAATTCATGAACAAAACAAATTAAAAAAATAAGAAAAAAAACGAAAATAATTGTTATAAACAATTTAAGAAACAAAAGTATTAATGAAAATTACTTACGTTGAAAGGCTCTTTTGATTGTTCTTTCTTTAAAAAACGCATCAAGAAAATTTTAAATGTTCCAAACTATTCTAGAAAAGAACTGTTCCAAGAATATACAATAAATGAATTCTTAGTACATTCTTCCCACATTATTTTTAAAAATGTGCAAAACAAATTCTTTGAAGGGCATTGAACTAAATCATTTTTATAAAAATTATTATAAAACCATTTAGGAAAAAATCATTACGAAAAAGATCGTATGATTTATATAAATAATCTTTAATATGTTTTATTCTTCAGTTACTAATTTTATACAAACTCAACATTTTTCAAAAAATCGTTTTCAAAAATGCAAATTTAAAACTGTTTCCAATCAAGGAAATAAAAAAGTTTTATGTTTTAATAATAATAATAAAAGAACACTTGGAACCTGGGAAAATATTTCTAATCTTTGAAAAATATTTCAAATAAAAAAAATACTAAAATCTTCTCAATTTTCTGATTTTAATATAATATTTATATTACAGCTTTAAAAAAATGATTAACAATTAGAATTAATTTAATGAAAGAAGGAATGGCAGAAAGAATATAAATAATTTTTTTATAGTTTCTATTCTGATTTTTTAAAATTTACATTATAGAAAATAGCATTTATGTAAATATTACAATATAGAAACCAAATTGATGAACGATATTTTTTTTAATTTTTCGGCATTTGTTGAGCAACGATTTATTTGTTATGTCTGAATGATTTTTGTAATAAAAAGAATTTTAGTTTTAAAAGAAAGAATTATCAATTAATTGAAATTTGTTTGACTTTGTTTTATAAATGAAAAATAAATTTGAATATAATTTTTTTACATGCATATATAAGAAAAGAAATAAACTATACCTTTTAATTTAAAATAATTAAACCTTCATAAATTACATTAAATTCAATTTAATATTATACAGCAGATTTTCAATTTAATTAATTCGACCTAAACTTTTTTTCTACTTTAAACAAATATTTGAATAGTCTAGCTGCGGAATGTCCTTTGAAATCCCTGACCTTTTAAAATCATACCCAAATCTACACTTTAAAAAAATACAGTCTGATGCCTTTATAGCCACACATTATAACCTCAATTCAATTTAATTATAAAGAAAAGGTCAAGATTCGAATCTTAACACGGAACTTCTATTTCTGTATTCACAATATGGGAATTAGTACACAAATTACGATAAATTCCTTTAAATTTCACAAATATTGGAACTAGTTTCCCATTTTGTTACAATAAAAGATGAATTCTGAGGATGATGTTTTCGTCAAAATCGAGTCAAATCAATCATTTCGTCAAATTGTCATCAGTTTTATTCATTTATACATTTAAATAACTTCAGTCATTAACCTATTATTAAATATTTTCATTAATACCACGTTATCAGAATTCATATAAATTCTCCATCTAATTAAAACAGGAATACTTTCCTTTATTTGTTAAATCAAGAATCTAAAATTACTGCTGTGGAATGTGTCCCTCCACCCCCGTTTATTCTAGAATGATATATAAAAAAACATAGAGCTGGAACTGGAATATAAATTAAGTGTCGAAGGCCCGTTTAGAATAAATGGGTGAGGCCTGTTTACTGTCAAAAGATGATGCGAAATACTTATGGCTGCCTTTTCTAAAGAGCAGTTATTCCAGTTTGGTGAACTCGATAGACCGCTCAAAGTAGTCGGGTACCGCATAAACCGTCCATCAAATCAAATAATAAAAGGGATCACTATACACGGATTATTAAAAAGTTCTACTCACTGTACTATAATATCGATTATATAGTAGAATGGTCTGTAATAATTCTCAATCTGTCACTCTTCTAAATTCAAATTTATTCATGGACTTGTTATGAAGAAGGAAATCGAATTTATACATGGATAATTTCGAAGAAGGAAATCGAAATCAATAGAAGGGTTCCTGATTTAATTTATATATCACATAAATAAAAATTCACCAATAAATTTTTTTTCACGCTCTTTTATGTAAATCTAATTTTAAAAATATTATAAACATTATGTAAATAAGTTTATAAAACAAAGTAGTTTGATGCCAATTTCTAAAGCAAAAAGTTCTTTCTTGACTTGAAGAATCTTTTCAATGCTAATGCTTCTGTACTTTTTCTTAAATTTTCTTAAATTGAGTGGAAAACGAGACCTTGTGAAAACCTCAGAATATTAGATAAAGAGCAATTAATGCAATTCTATCTATAGAAGGCGGAATAAAATTTAGAAATGAGTTGGAAAAGGTTTCACCGCTTTTGGAATTTCAGCAAAACACGTCAAATAAATTAATCGTTTCAAGTCTCAAATAACGGTGCTTTAAAGCGAAGAGACTATTTAATAGGGACATATAGATCTGTATATTTTCTATCAATGTGGATAAGGAATGCTTGATATCCAAAATAGAGAAACCCAATCAACTCAAAGCGGATATGTGATTCGATTACAAACAGTCGGCCGAAACACGGTATAGACAGAACAAATCAAATAGGTGCAGCTGAAACTTTCATATTCGTCATATCTTGCAAAGTCAAAAAATATCAATAAAATATAACACAAAATTTACATATAATAAATAAAAATTTAGAAACCACGAAATCTACAATTCTAACTGAATTTTGAAAGGATAAAATACATAAAATAATAAAGTAAAATGCAGAAATAATAAAAGTAAATGAAATGCAATGAAATTTTTTCCTGGTGAGATGCAACGTTTATATCAACCGAAAATACAAAAGGAATTTCTAAAGAAACAAGGAGTTGTTATAGTTAATTTTTTTAAAAATGACTACTGATATTCTTAGTGCCAATTAAGCTATCCTTAATGTTAAAAAATTCATAATTTTTTCTGTTTTTGTTTTGGAGAATCTTTAATTAGTCAATAATTGCGTCAAAAGTGCTTATTTTGTTCATGTTGTTGGAAAGTTTAGTAAGGATAAATGCATATATCTATTGGTTTTATTGTTATTAATCTACATTGGTAAGTTCACACCCATTACTAGAACACTGTAGAATAAAATATTTAATTGTTTTCTTGCATTTTTAAAAAATTCTTTTAAAAATAATTGTGAAATGATTTTGTTTAAAAAATTTTTGAGATAAAATATTTCAGTTTTTTTTCCTTCATAAATTAAAGAAATTATTGCCATATATTTCCTTACATAATTTTTGTTGAACTTCAGTACTTATTTTAGGGTTTCGGTTTATCAGTTTCATAGTTAATTAAATTATTAGAAAGATAAAAATGAAAAATCATTGAGTTTCTAAGTATCATTTTTAATCGTCTTTTAATATCATTTAATATCATCAATCGTCTTTTAATATCATGATTTTTTAATATCATTTTCTAAATATCATTTTAAGAAGGTTAAAAAATTAATTCACCATAATTTAAAACAAATATTTGCATTTATTTTTAATTTCTTAAAATGCATTCGTTACATTTTAAAAATAATTGTGATACTGTAAAACATAAAGGTTTAAATTTTCTACCTTTTTGCGATTCCATTGCAAAATAAATCTACTTCAACTGTAATTTTATTACACTGACAGTAAATAGACAGTACTGTTGAAGAATCATTTCTAATTCTCTCTATCATTCGATAATTCTTATTACTGACAGATTCAAATATTTCTGGCAATATGCAACTGCTGATAAAATTATATATTTAATAATGTAGAAGTGCTTGATATTATTACTTCAACAATATATCTGCATAAATTGTAATATAATTCAGAAGGTTTAAATTTCTTTCAAAAAGTATTGTAAATCTATCTTAAGCTTAAATGTATTTTATTTTCATTTTTCAAAAATAATAAATAGCAATTCTTTTAACTGTTTTAAAAATAAAGTTTTGAATTCTGAGTTATATATTTTAATTGTTATATTATATAAAATATCGTTGTTTCTAATTTTTGTGCACACTTTTTTTATTAAACGATTTACTTCATATTTATAATGATGGAATTTTATAATCAGTTTTTCATTCACGTCCTTATATTCTAAAATTTGAAATTTCATACATTTATAAGTTTTTGATAGCATTATGTTATTTTAATATTTTCAGAGTTAAATCATTAGTTAATCAATTAATAATAAATTAAATTTTGATTCTGTACAAGAAACGCCACTTAGTAAAGAATGTGGTGAAAAAAACTAATTTCACAGTAGCATGAAATTATTAATAAAGAATTACAAATAGTGTCGAAAATAATTAAATAATAAATTGTTACTTTTAAATACATTAATAAATGTATATTTTTAAAAATTATTAATTTTTAAATTTATTCACATTTGATTTTTAGAAAGCATATTTTAACAGAAATCGCCTGACTATCGTTATAGAATCTTGGAATTTTAGTCTTATAATTGATAGTCTTACAACAAATCTAAATGATTCTTGTAGTAAGTCATGATATTCACTGAAAATATTTTATCTATTATTTAAGTTTTTTTAAAGAATATTCTCTCATATTGAGAAAAATTCCACTTCATTCAAATCAGGTAACTCTAGAATAGTGCGTTGTTGCTGATTTAGTTCAAAAAGAATACTTTCTTGTTCTGGAAACTACTAATTTAAATTAAATACTGTCTGCCTTTCCAAGGCCAGGTGAATAATCATTAAACCTGTCAGATGGCTGAAGAAAATGCTGATTCAGGGCTTATTAGAGCGACCCTGTTATATATTTATTTATTAGGAAGATATCCAGGTGGCTGAATTGTTCAGTTTGGATGCTTAGGCTATTATCTGTTCTAGTTTAGTGTCAAAAGATCAATGAATTAGCATGAACAATAACAAGTGCGGTGGCAGAAAACTTCTACACACCTGTGGATTCTTTTTTGTCTTGCAATTTTAATCTTTCTGTTGATAACGTTATTAATAATAAATATATACAATCGTGGTATTATTTTTAAATGTAGGTTACAAACAAAAGATAAAAATTATCATTATTGCAACGATTTAATGATATGATAAAATATAAATTTTCAACTGTTAATATTATATCATAATAGGGTGTTTATATTATTAGCTCAACGTGTTTTATTAAATCAACCAATGCTTAGCTTGTGGCATTTTTAGAAAATTCTGTGATTACAACTGCTCAAATTTTTATTTTTTAAGGAGTTATAAAAAACGAACATAAAAATTAACCTTATAATAATTGAACTTAATTTTTTGTTTGAATTCAAGATAGAATTTTTCTAAAGACGTAATAAGACAAATAATTTTATAAAAGGAAAACGGGGGGGAGGGGAGGAATCTATCCATAAAGAATACAGAAAACTGGGACTCTCGTTGCTCGAAAGTGAGATATCATCTTTGGACCGAAGGATTCCAGATTCGAAGCCATTTTAATTAAATATCTGTAATGTGTATAGGTGTATTACTCATTAAATCTGATTCCAAGAATCAAGCTTTTTTCTTTATATATATATATACAGTGGTGGACACAATTGTGGACACCTTTGAAAATCGTTATGTTTTCTAACATTGTATTCTTACAGAAAATGTTACATTTTAGAAAATGCAAACTTTCGCGTAATTTTTTAAGAGAATTTAATGCTGGTTTCAATACAAAAAAAAGAATTATTCTTTAACCTGAATAAAAAACAGAGTGATGAAGTGGATTGTAATTTCTAACTTTTCTGACAAATCACTGTTTTTGTTCTGGGAATTATTCAAATATTACTAACAGCTAGCAAAAGCTGACATCAGTTTAAAGTTGGAACAAGTCATTATTGTGATTTTCTCTGTAGAAGGAAGACTGTTTTTTAAGTAATTAAATTGCAATTAGAAGTTTCTTTAAACTTTTTAATATACAGTTGGAATTTCTGTAAATATTTCTAATATTTAGTCAAGAAGCAATGACATCAAATAAAAGAATATATTGAGCACCTAGAAAGAGAACTAAGGTTATTGTGTTACATGAATGTGGTCTTCCCTATGCTGAAATCGCAAGGCAAGTGGGTAGTTCAGTGACTACATCTGTACTCCGAAAATTTGGTTTACGATATCAGGTGACAATTTCAATAAAAAACAAAGTAGGAAATAACTAAAAAAGTTGCATCACATCTGTTGATGACAGAAAAAAAACACTATGTCTTCAAGATAGAAGAATGTCATCAGCGGCCATCAGAAGTCAATCAAATGATGCTGGTATTTCTGTCAGTTCAAGAACGATCAGGAGATGATTATTAGATGTTGGACTAAGAGCTAGAATTGAGCGAAAAAAATCTTATCTCAATTTACAGCAGCGCATAAAAAAATTACAGTGGTTAAAGAAACGCATTAATTGGGCAAATGATCAGTGGTCACAAATTATACGGAGTGATGAAGCAAACATATTGTTATTCGGTAGTGATGGCAAAAATACCATCCTGACTGCATTCGGGCAACTTTGAAAAACTCAGTTAGTGTTATGATTTGGTCATGCATGTCAGCAGATGATATTGGTCTCCTTCCTGTTATCGACGGGACATTAAATGCAAGAAAATACACTGGCACTATTCTAGAACCAAACTTATACCTTCCATCAGTGATCTATTTCCCAACAACGCATCATTTATTTTTCAGCAGGATTCAACTCCTTGCCACACAGCAAAAATGTCGAAAGAGTGGTTTAGTACAAAGAGCATTGAATTGTTATCATAGCCAGGAAATAGTCCTGACCTCAAAATTATTGAAAACTTATGGCACCGTTTGAAAACTCTTGTACATATGAAGCATTCGTCAAATAAAAGGGGATTAATTGAGGCTGTATTCTCGAATACTTTAATGATATTTTTAACAAAGTAGAATTCTTTAACTCACTTTTCTTTTATGGGAAATTTCTTAATTTCTGAAGTTTCTTGGTCATATAATTAAAAAGAAGAAATTTTTCTTATTTTCAATAATTTAAACAATCCAATAATAAAACAACATTCAAATTTTATCATCCCCCACTTGTTCCAGATATGATTACAGCTTTGCAACAACTCCATTGCCAACTCAATACGTCAGCTAAATGGGATTTACTTCTAAAGTTATTTTAAAGCACTTAAGTTCCATGCAAAGATGTATACCAAAAGAATCTTTAAAAAATACTCCTTTACTTTTATCTTTTTCTAAGGATATTCCTTAGAAGCTTCTTTTTTCATTGCAACTTAACTTAGCCGCTTTTTTTAAATCAGATATTAGTGATAAAGTATCGATTGTTTTCACTTCCAACCATAATATTATGGCAGAGCATAAAAATGGCAAGATAAATCCTGAAACTTTTTAATTCATTTATATATTTACTAACAGTACCCGCACAGCGTTGCCCGTGGTATAACATTTAAGAGGAAAAATTAGCTTTATACTTAAGTCTAGCCTCCACCCGATATGACATGGGAATGTCATGCGGGATCAAAATGATATTTAGAAATCATCAAAAATAGCTACAAAACAATTTTTTATAGCACATATTCAGAAGTATTTAGGGCTAAGCTTTGATATACAGACATTTGGCGAGGTAGGCAATTTTTCGGTGGCGATTTGTATGAGGTGGCCGTCATTGTTTTATGTTACTGTATGCTAATATATTTCGATCTTTCCTGTTCATTTCCCTTGATTTTTTTTTTCCTGCTGCACATACTTCTGCTTACTTTCATTATTTTCGATTACATTTTTTTTGCATGCATTTCATTTTACTGCATTTATTGACTTCTTTTTTTCTATATTTCCGTTAATTTGCTGCAGCGTGTCTCGGAACCTTTAGATTGGAAATATTATTGCTGCCGTTCATGCCGCATTCAGCCATTTTGCTAAAATTTGACGATACACTTTTTGGGTGAAAATGACTGTATATCAATGCTGTTCCATATTTAGACTGTTAAAATTGTTTCAATTTTTCCTTGTAAACAACACATGCCTTTTGATTCATCTTTCCATTTTAAAGCTGGGCTAAGCTTTGATACACAGACATTTTGCGCCTTGCAATTTTTCGGTGTCACTTTTGCTACCGTTTCCCTATTGCAGCCGTTCTCGCCACATTCGGCCATTTCGCTAAAATTTGGCGATAAATTACTTTTTGGTGAAAATTACTGTTCCTAAAGCTGTACAATATGGACAGACTATAGACATTGTTCCTTTTAAAGCCGAGGCATTATTTCTGTAATTCACATGGATCGAAATTCAGAGCGGCGTATTCCTTTTCGGAACATTTGTACTTTCCCTTCTCCTGTGTCTCAAATTTAAATATCTTTCTCTGTCAGCAGACAGGCGCGATTAATTCTGTCTGTGTAATTCAATTGCAGTGCGATTTAAAGAGAGACGGTTACTTCGCTCAGCAAAACTCTCCTTTGAAGAAAGTGTGGACATTCTTTCTCTGATATTCGCTAACCTAACTTTTCTTTCCTTTACATTTTCATTGTCGTGCAACAGACGAAGCGTTTTGGCAGTTACTGTGCTCTGGACAAGGTTGGATTTTCTTCTTTTGAGGATAATGAGTTTAGAATCGATGTTTAAAATCTCACGTAAACAAAAAAATAAATAAATAAATGTATCGCATATGCATATCTCAGCTCTTCCTATTTGCACATGCGAAGTTTGAGATTTCCGCTCACGCGCGGATAAGTGCAAAGCATAGATACATCTGCTTTACGCATCGTATTAGGAAAATAATTAAAATCGCAGTTATAAAACTCCTTTTTTAAAATTTTGATATGACTTCAATATACTAAAACCTTCCCACAAACCTACTACCTCTACAAAATGGTACAAATATATTCAAAATTAAATATTTCTCGAGTATTTAGGGTTTTAACATACAGACGCTTTCAGGAGACTTCATTTTATACTATGTATAGATTTTTGCAATAAACATTTCGATTTTATGACTAGTCAAAGTATTCGAAAACGCTATTCAGATTAGTTAGTAAATTCCAAGGGGACTTCTTAAATATTTTTATCATGTACTCCACAATCTTATGCATATGCTTATTAATCTGGATAAACACAGCTTGACAGTCTTCTGGTAATACTAATTCATATAAGTACCCCCTTTCAAATTTTTCAATTAATGTATCATCACTTCAAATTAGATTGTCTTATATTTGTAAGCTTTTAAAATAAGCTTTGTGCTTGTGAGGTATAAAAACAAATGTATTTCACTAAATTGATCGAATACTAGTAACTGTTACTAGTTTGTTGTCATACTAAATAGTGGTATTTTGAAACACCTCTTAAATAAGCTTAAACAAAAATTATGACTTAAAAATAATTTTTTTTAAAAAACTTGCTCACAATTCCATTTACCTGATGTCATCTCCCAATACAAATATTTTGTAGCCTATTGTAATTTTCTTTGACATCTCAAAAGTTTAATGAGCTGGTTCAATTGCTATAAAGGGAACAGCAAAAGAATGCATAGTTATAGTGCAAATTGCCAATTATTCAATTAAAAGAGATGCAATGTTTGCAAATATAAAATGCACGTATTTCTGTTTTGAAAAACATTCTCGTGAACTTTTAATCATATTTCAGTCCTCCTATAAATCAATAGTAAAAAACTTAAGATTATACTTTATTTTATATCTGTTAATTTGTGAAAATCATATTCTTTTGTATAAAAGAAATTGAAAATTTTTATAATTTAAAAATATTTATCCAAAAAAATTCAAAATTTTTAAACAAAATGTGCTATATATATATATATATATATCACCTGTTATCTTTTACATAGTTCAGGTAATCTTACATAAATCTTTAGGTTTTGAATTTCTTACGTATTTAAAAATATAAAATATTTACACAGAAAAATTTCAAATCCAATAAATACCTATTATTTATATATATATGTGGGGGGGGGGTGTCTCATTAATTCGTTTATAGTTTGAAAATTCATGAAATTGGAAAAATGGGTACATTTGTTATTCTACCAAAGAACAATATTTTAGAAAAAAATTGGGGGAGGGGGGTAAAAATAGCTCCAAGTGAATAAGGAAAGAAAATAACACCAAGTGATATTAAGGTTCTATTAAGATATATGTATATACCCCTCATTTGAATTATTAAGTACTATATCAAGGAAGTGTGGTAACATATTAAAGTTGGTAACAAGAAAAGCAATATCAATAGTAGTTTATACAAATGTTAAGAAATAAATAATAAAATTAGGTTTCCTGTTAGAAATAGAAATATCTTGAACTCAGAGCAAGAAGAATATTCATTTTCAAAAATTATTCTTGAGTTAATTAAGGAAAATCCACATCGATAGTACCAAAATTAATAGAAAGGAAATTAATTTTTTAGTATAATGTTAAAATGGCATTATTGTTATGAAATGTATTGGAAAAAAAAAGGAATTCTGATGAAACTAAATAGAACCCAGATAAATATCTTCATTTTGTCACAGAAAGAATGCTTTTGCTTAGACGAAAAGTAAATGAATGGATTGGAAAATAATATTATAAACATAATATAATTTTACATATGGTATACTTTCATACAGTGAAATTTAAAAAAAATGAAATTAAGTAAAAGTCCTCAATTAATACCAGCTATCATATTAAAAACACTACATCATCTCTGTGAAAATATAGGTATTTACTGGTGGATGATGTAAAAATAATTATCTGTACTTTTTAAATAAATAAAAAAACTAAAAGGAAAAAGATCAAATTTCTGTCATTTTTGTTCATGTGAAAGCTTATGACTTCTAGATAAATCATTAATGGTTGCCTACTTTCCACCACTCTCTATTTTTGAGAAAAGTTTCAAAAACAATATTTTGCTGTATATTCTCTAAGAGGAAATGATAACCACTAACACTGTATGCCACTTTTGAATACTTTTATTTCATATGAATGTGCAAGACCCTTGATACATTAATGGCCACCAACTCTCAATAACCTTCCATTTTCAACAGATATCTCAAAAGCATTACTTCATTGCACATTCTCAATGATGGAAAGCCTTGACAGTCACAGATGCAACCGCAGGGACAATTTCAATTTTTTTTAATTTTATATGAAAACTTTTGAGCTGAAAATATATCATCAATGATTGTCTGCCACCCATCGTTTCAAATTTACAGAAGATATTGCAAAATAAAACTAAAGCAGAGTCCACCACATCTAAACTAACAATTCGATAAATTTCATGAATTTGTAGACAATGGTATCCAATCATAATACTCTATGATTATTATTAATTAAAATTTAAAATAGCACATTCTTTTATTGTAATAAGAGAATTTTATCAAAGTTTGTAGATAAAGATTAGATTAATACTATTAATATTGTTAGTGAGAAGCAGATCACCAAAGACAGCAAGTGTGAATATTAATCAAAATTTCATGCACTTATAAAATGGTCACAACTAAAATATTTTGCTTTATTCAAAAATAATGTTTTTATAATTAAAATATATAAATGTTCATTTTAAATGATAAGAGAAAAGTACTGCTGCTTATGTTACTGCGGATATTTTTCATATTAAAATTTTATTTTTAGCTATGTGTATGCTAGAGCTTCATATAGCTATAAAAATAAACAAAGAATCTAATTGATCAAAAAAATATTTATTGCATTTGCAAGCAGAAAAATAGAAGTGCATAACAGTCCAAAAAGATACATCATCATACATTCTATTGATTGAATCACAGAAATGATTAAAAAATAATTACAAAGTAAAATTGTACCAATTTTATAAAACTAAAAAAAATTATTTAAAAAATAAAAGTGAAATATAACACTGTTTTGACAGAATAGCACCTGTGTTGTTCAAAAGAACTTTATTTGTATGAAAAAATACAGTATTTAGAAGTTTTTAGCCTTTTAATATAAATATCTTTAATTGATGCAAGCTCTTTGAAGCAATAAAAAATAACTTTTGATTCAGCAGAGTAGCAAAAAATATACAAGTGGTATGAAATTCCAAAATATAGCACTTAGTAACTGATTCACTTTCTAGAAAAATTTTTTCAATTGATACAAGTTTATTTTATCATTAAAAATATCTTCTGATTCAGCAGAGTAACAAAATAATTTACAAAATAGCTTCTAACAACCAAAGAATTTTTTCTTTATAAATTATCACAATATACGATTCAAAACACCTGAGTATCAACATATCTTCCAATACTGGGCTATTAATCTCAAAGTTTAAAGAAGCTCGATAAAAAACTTTTTGTGTGTAATCTTTTAACAACTGTATTTTAAGTAATAAAATGCAGCATTTAAACTGACTGTTTAAGTACATATCAAGAAAAACTTTTCTAATTTATATTAAAAAAGAATCTCAAAATAAATGAAATTAAGACAAAAAAATAATAAATGGAAAAACGAATTCAAATTGCATGTTTTTTCTAGACAAATATGCTGATAATATGGATGTCTACATAATGGTACAACAACAACATTTCTGGGGATAGCTCTTGAAATATACTTTATGTTCATAGCCATAAACAAAGAATTCGTCAACTTTATCATTGTACTCATACTTCACATGGCCAATAGGTATGATTCTGAGACATTGCCTCTGTAAAAAAAAAAAAAAAATAGCAATGAATTTAATAATAAATTTAAAAAATAAAGAAGTTGCTGAACTATTGACTGAAAAATACAATGATATTTTGATCCAAAAGGAAAAATGGATGTTTATATGAATTATGAGTACCTCATACAATGTAAATGGAGTTACCTATATAGTGAATGAAAATTTCATTTGAGTTTAAGTAATTATCCTTAATATAAAATTAAATTAATGATTTATTGAATAAACACTGCAGTCAAATCTATGAAATCTTCAGCTTTATTTCATATTAAAAATATTAATTCCATTTCACATTTGCTCAAAATTCATGAAATGTAAATATTTGTCTTTATATATTATTATTAATTATATTACATCTTATGATAAAAATTTCAATATTTGTTCAGTTTAAAAAGAGAGAAAAAGTTTTTTTTGAGGGAGGATAGAGGAGAAAAATTTTCATAAATTCTCATAAAAAAATAAAACTTCAAATTTTCCTTTAGTTTGACTACAGCATAAAAAAATAATTAAGGAAAGAAAATAAAACAGCAAACTAAAAAAAATGTATCTAAATTTGAAAAAGATATGTACATAATTGTAAACATTATTTGAAATCGAAGATGTTTTAATCAAATTACAAATTTTAAAACATTTTTATTTCAGAACTAAAATGTAAAAAATTATTCTTATTTCAATTATTTTTTCAATTTTTATTTTAGAATTTATAATTATACAATAAGTAATTCATTCTTAGAGAATCTTGAAATTACTTTTTCTCAAATTCACTACCAGATGATAAATATCATTCATTATGAATCAAAATTTTATTAAATTAAATGATTCATTGATAATCAAGCGATAAATATATCAAAATTAGTATTATGATCAAGAATATGAATAAAAATTTAAAACTCTAATACAAATGGAAATGAATGAAAAAATTCAACTAAAAATTTTAATCTTTAGAAAAATAAAACAAGTAAAAAAAAATTGTTTCAAAATCAATAAACAATTTGGAAAAAGAATTTTAGATTTAAAGAAAAATAAAAATTTAATGGAAACAAAATAAGAATCTAAAAAATTATTATTTTCAAGTATTAAACATATTCGACATATTTTTCACAGGTGCACAAGACTAATATAAAAAAAAATATTATATGCAAAATCAAATTGTTTCAAGGAAAACTCTAAAACTGTAACGAAAAAAAAAAATGTAGAGTGCTAAATTCTTAATTCACCATATTAAGAAAATTTTATGTATCACAATTTAAATTTTTAAAAAATAATCATCATAAATTAAACTTTGATTTTAAATAATATGAGTATTTACTTGTTTCAAAATTCGTTCATTAGTAAAAGCAGAACCATGCTTTGTCACTAATTCATTTGAAGCATTACGTACAGCAACATCAGGAGCATGCATGATAGGAAAGACCTAAGCATAAAAAATACATTTAATTCAAATTTTATACAATATTAATTATCTATGAATTAAAAACTCGTGATAATATAACAATCCATACCCTAGGATTTTCTTCTTCATAAGCAACCTGGCCAGTAACTTGTTTTACTAGTTCCTTAGGCATACTAGATGTTTCTGATATATAATCATCCACATGATTTGCCCTACAAAGATATCAAATTTGCACATTCAGCATAATTACAAATTTTAGCTAACACTTTTCATAAAATTTTTGAAAATGCCTTTTATATTCAAATAGCCTATAAAAATTCAAGTAAACTGAATGATTTTGCAACTAGCAATATAGAACTTGCAAACATAGAACTCTTTATTTATTAATATTTTATTATATCTTTATTTTGCCATGCCTTCTATATCTTCAAAATGTAAAATTACATTTTTCTACATAATATAATTTTTATTACATAAAAAATGTAATATAAGGCAGAGTAAGAAATATTGTTTAGTGCAACTTTTTGGAGGTATAAAAAAAAATAATAAAGTGTATGATTATTGATGAATGAAATGTAAAATTTTTTTCCACAATTGCCCAACTTTAGGATTGAAGTACAAGTGGTAACAGAGCACATTCATGATAAATATTCATTTGAAGTTCTTTGTGAATTCTATGTGAGGGTTGCAGTGATGCAAGATGACATTTAATATATGGTAACATTTTTGGGCACGTTCTGTAGGATTTTAACTTGGATAATTTGTAAGTAATTCCCTATATTGAATACCTTTAGCCTCAAGATACCTAGCCACTAACTACCATAGAGTTTGCCCCATTAGGAAGAGATGCACTTCAAGTTAAAATCCTAGACAGCTTTACAAGAGGATAAAAAAGAACCATCTCAATATATTTCAGTACTTATATGGTAAACATATATAGGTCAGTGCAGCTATTTAAATCATATTCTTGTGTACTGTGAACCATCACTTTTCCATACACACTTTATATTAATGTTTTTAGATTAATTGAGTGTATTTCACTTTCTTCATATTGCAAAGTATTTGAAAATATTCTCGAAATATAAACCAATATTTGTCAATAAACAGAACTTGGCAGAGCAGTCTGTAGTACTGCAATTCTGATATTTCTAGTCATTTAAAACAGGCACATTTCACAGTTTGAGTTGGTGTATGACAAAATCAGGTTTTCTAACAAATGCAGGCTGTCAGTTATGATATGTCTAGATAATTAAATTCCTGTAATTCTAGCAAACACTCTAACAATCCTACCTAAAATCACTTGTTTCTTATTTTAATAATTATTGCCTAGTAAGATTCTTATGGATCTGTTATGTTATGTTATGTTATGTTTTCAATTTTGTATTAGTTGACTACATAACTCAACAATGCCATTAAACCATTTACAGATTCTTGACATAATGCTTTTGACAACTCAACAGTACCTTTTTTGCATTCATTCATCTAACTGTATACCATTTTTCACAATCCATCAAAGGCTTTTTCAAAAACATATTGTACCTTTCACATGAAAATTTAATCCAATAATAACCCTTGAATTTAAAATCTGAAGCACCCATTTGTGCTCCATTCTACATATGCCAAAAGAATGGGCATAAAAATTTGCACAATTATATATACCAAAAATGAATCGCTTTTGAGCTATGCAATAGTATTGATCTTAAATTGTAATCAACAGCCTTTCATTTGACTACATTTAAAAGAATTAACAAAAAGCACCTTCTATGGATGTTTCGTAGAAATGAAAAATAATCAAAAAGAATGTACAGAAAAATAATAAATTCATTTGATAACATAGAACATTATGTAACTAAAAAAATAAAAGAGATTAATAAGGAATTACAACCTCTGTGGCAAATCCCAGAACATTACATTTCATATGCAAACTGTTAAAAAAATGGTATAATTGGATGGATCACCAAAAAAAAAAATGCATATTGAAAAATTCATTACAAGAAAGTGTTTGTGAAAATGTTGTACCTTGCAACAGAAGAATTAACAAAGCACCTGTGCTTAATTTGTTTATCTCACACCATAATCAATAAAAATGTAAGAATGAAAAATAAAAATGATAAAAGATTAAAACATGATAAAAAAAATAAATAAATAACAGCCAAATGTGATTTTTTTTTAAATCTTATCCTTTGAAAATTTTGAATTCAACCAAAATGAAATATATTTCAAAATAATACAGGATTTGCAGCAGAATTCAAGGTGCTTTTTTAATTAAAATCGACATTTGTAGTATAATATTTTTAAATTACTTCCCATTTCCAACTGAGATTAACTTAGAACATTGATAAATATAATATTTGGTCATCCTTTTTATTCAATAAAAAAAATAACCAATATTTATTCTTTTTATTAAAAAAAAGTATAACCAAATAACAATTTGATTATTATTTTCATCTTAAAAGAACCTAAAAGAATAAATCATAATTCTTTTAGAATATTTAATTATGTTTATTTAATTAATACTATACTTTTATATGCTGAAGAACAAAAAATATACAGTAAGATGAATAAAGATAAAACTTTAAATTACCAAGAAACAGTTAACTCAACAAAAGCTTTTAAATTTCCTTTTCCATTGCAAGTTGGACATTTCACTTGCCCAGAACCACTGCATCTGATACATCTAAAATTAAAAGAAAAGATTATTAATTCGCAAATTCATTTAACAACAAATTTTCAAAAATGCATGTAGTTAAAAAAGAGATCAGTTCATATTTACTGTATTAGATGATTAAATTTCTCATACAAACATGCAACACAAATGTGTGTAAAGTTTATAAACTGGCAGACATCTAGTGTTGTAATAAAATTTTTACACTTAAAACCAAACATAAAAATAAAAGAATATATATATATATAGTGTTATTTAAATTATTTTATAAAATAAATTACACATTTTTCTCATTTCTGCAGAGCAGTAAAATATCAAAAATACATGGTTATGAATGAGAAATATAGGAAAACACACACAAAAAAAAATCAGATAAATACAAACAATAATTATTGCAAGTAATAATAGCTGTTTATTTACTAACATAATCATCAAAGATAAGAAGTTTTATTTTATTTTGTAACAACAATTCTTGTACAAAAGATTTCAGTAACACTGCTTTGCTGAATGTATACTAATTGAGTTCAATAATATCCCAAATCTAAGAAATAGGTGGCTTTAATAAAAAGTCAAGGTATACTTATATGACAAATGCATGCAAATGTTAATTTGGGAGAATGGTTTAGAAAGCATCTATTTGGAGGAGAAGTATACAATAAAGATTTTAATTTTTCATGCTTATAGATATAAAATAATGCATATTAAAAATTATCCCTCTTAAAAATTATTTCTGTGGATTCATAAATTTAAAACACATTCTAATGACTCAGGAGTCCACCCCCCATTAAAATTTTTCCATAGTGGGTGGGAAAACTAACATATAATATTTTATAAACTTCTTGTCCTGTAATAGAGAATATATTCCTCGTCAAAATTTATTCTTTTTTCAATTGTTTCTTGTAAAATTTATAACTCTACAATAAATATGTTCCTATAAACTGTCATTTAATTTTCTAGTGGAACAGGATTTGATACATCAATTTTTAAAACAGCAATCTGCTCTTATAATTCTATGATTTCATCAACTATCTATATTTTTGCTGTAACATTTCAAAGGCTCATTAATAAAATTAATATTAACTAAATTTAATTACTGAGAAAAAGTGATAACTTTCTCTGTTACACTAATAACTTTATCCATTTCAATCTGAAAAGAATGGGCAATAACTTCTTTATTCTATTAATTGTTTTAACCCTTAATTTTTGAATTTGAATAATATTCTAAAATGGGAAGCTTTTGAGGCAGGAGGGGGAAATGAGGAAAGACATTATATCAAGCATGAATAAATTTAACTGTAAAAGCAACAAAGACAATAAATAAGATGCACAGAAATTTTTTTAAATCTATATAGTTAAAAAAAAGGCATAATAAACTACAAACAAAAAATTACAATATTAAAGTAATATTATGTGCCTATTTTATCGTTTTTTTTAAAAACTCTTTTCATATGTACAGTTGAAGTACAGAAGAAGTTCTTCATAATGGGACTCAGCCAAGATAGCCTTTCACACACAATATGGAAGTCAGCACAAAATGGCTTCAATAATACCTTCTCCAAAAGGTAGGAATGAGGGTAGATTCTTATCTCTTAGTATTGGAATCTCTCTCTCTCTCTCTCTCTCTCTTTTTTTTTTTTTTTGTCGAGTATGTGCTGTGAGGGACAATTATTTTCCGAGCTTTCTAAAAGTGGTGATATATGGTCATTTATACTTAAAATATTCACAAGTTGTCTTTGGTTTTATATATATTGTGAGAAGTTTCAAACATAGAAAACATTAAACTGTGGAAAGCTGGAAATTATTTTTATTATAACATTC
This sequence comes from Argiope aurantia, assembly GCA_026543865.1. Taxonomy (NCBI): domain Eukaryota; kingdom Metazoa; phylum Arthropoda; class Arachnida; order Araneae; family Araneidae; genus Argiope; species Argiope aurantia. The sequence continues at coordinate 264,710 of JAPMOR010024825.1, read as the reverse complement.
TTGTACTATACCTACAGTAATGTTAGGAAAAAAAGTTCATAAAATGGAATATGACATGGTTATATGCACAAATATATAACATTTAGCTCATTCAATTCATTCAGTTTGAACCCATCAGATACACTATAACTCCCTTCACTCTTTGCTTTCAGTTTGTGCTTTGAACACTAAGGAAACTATATTAAATTTCAATTTCAACTCTATTTCAAGACTATGTTCTTCTGAGCTATATTAAGAAATATCTAAAAATATCTCATCTACAGATACCAAGGTTAAAATTTATAAAACCATGGTTGCTAAACCAACATTATCAACAGGTCTGCTATGATCTTCAACCAATTGTAAATAAAACTTTATTTTCTTTGCACAATAATATAAATTAAATGATGGTAAAAAATAAAAATGAAATATAATGTAAACAAAATTTAACAAATACTTTTTTTTATTTTAAACTAACCTTATAATATGTTCTAAATATTACTTTTGTACACAAATATTAAACATAAATAATGTTCTAGTGAGGGTTTTATGGTCATTCATTTATTAGTTAAGTCTAAAAAAGTGAAAATTATACTAAACTTATAAGAAAAAAAATCCTTTTATGAGTTAGTTAGATAAAGTTAGATATGTCGGTTAATAATTATAATGAAAACTAAGAAAAATTCCAAAAATCTTTAAATATAAAGGAAATTATTCTTCAGCAAAATTCTAGCTACCAAAATTTAATTATAAATTTATAGTTCTTTTTCTTTTTTAATTAAAGACAGTTTTCATTTAATGTCGCTAAATTACAAAACATACTAGATATTGTAATCACAGCAATGAAAGTGGATACATGAATATTGTGAAATAAAAAAATATCAATAAATTTATATAAGTACTAAGAAACAATTTCAATAATTCCCAATAATATTTAAAAATATTTTTACATTTAAGGCCAATATTCCTTATTCCAGAAACACAAATTAAAACATTACCAATTAAATGAACAATACTGAGATTATTACAATATTGAATACATTTAATAAAATGAAGTTTCTTCATAAAATTCTATTTAATGGACTGAATTCCTTAGTGAGGAGGTCAAATAGTGGAATTCTTTAAAAATCAAGCTGACAGAGAAATTATGTCATATTCAAAGCTAAAAGTATCTAATATGAGAACAACTTGATAAAAATATATTTCCAAAAATTTTTGAAAAAAAAAAAGTTGAAAAAAAAAGTAAAGTCTTTCTTTTTAAATAATAAACATACGAAAACAAAGGTAGTATTCACTCACTATTTCAGTAAAAATAATTTTAAAAATTATATTTGTAACTTGTTTTAAAATTAACTGGGCTTTTTCCTTACCATATTTATCAAATGCAGTTTATTGTTCACGATTCTTTCATAACTATGACCATGTTTAAAAAATTTGAAAATATAAGGACTTTTCCTCTCACAGTAAAATTATGAAAAAACTTCAAATATTCCGCAATATGGATAAACTGACATTTTACAATGAAATGTGTATGTAAAAAGTACAACATGAGAATACCCTAAAAATAAATTTCATTGTTTTAAAATGAGCAATCTGATGCAAAATCAAGCATCTAAAACTGACATTTAGAATATAACAAAGGAAAATTTATATAATTACAGTTATATTTCTAACCTAAAACTTAAGACATTTACTACAACTAGGAAATTAAATTTAATCACAGTAATTTGCATTACTTCACACTTGTGATTATTTGTAGGTCCTATATTTCAACAGAAATTAATATAAACGCAAATAAAGTCTAAACACTTTACAAATGATTTACAATAAATACATAGGTAAAATTTACTGAATAATAACACATACACACAAAAGGAACAAACCTATCAAAGCCAGAACCACTGCAAGAATTACATTGTTCATCTTGATCAAAATGTTTTCGTCTACCCCTTCCTTCACACCAAGTGCATTGTTTCTGATTAAAAGGAAAAAATAAAACATGTTCAAATAATATTTATGATTATCTACATATCTGCTACTTCTATAAAATACTATATATTCCAGTGTTATGAACAGCAGGTCATTGATAATTTAATTGAAACTGAAAATTTAAAGAAAATTTAACTACATGATGAAACTGTTAAAACATTCAAGGATTCTAACTAAAAAAAAACTTTTTTGTGTTATGTTGATTAATAGACTGAGCATTACTTATCAGATCTAAATTTCCAAAAAAATTAACAATGAATTTATCACCTTAAGCCACAAAACATTATATTTTTTCTTTACATAAATGATCTATTAATGCATAATGCTCAGAAACCAAAACAAAGCTTTTTTAAAGACCACAATCAAATGAATAATAAGATCAAATCACAAATAAATTAGTCAATAACCTATCATTTCCACTTTTTTCAGATCTTAAACAGTTTCTTTAAGTATATCTCGCTAGATGATTATTCTTCTTTTATTCTTAGAATACAATTTTTTTTCTACCTAGACTGAAAAAATATGTGATTATAAAATATAACAGCAATTCCACAATTTGAAAAAATCAGCTGCTTTGAACTTTGATAAATATTTAAACGAACTTCTATGTTTTTCAGAACTTTTAAAATAGGAAATAAGGTCCAATATTATTATAATTTTTTTTCATTTATTTTTTTATTATTTTATAATTATAATTTTTTTCCTGGAGTAAATGTACAGTTCCTGTTTGTTTCAATATTTTAATTAATCTTATAGAAGATGTGAGATTATAATGCATTTCTGTAACATATAATACAAATATTTAACTAAGAACTGAAGTTTCAATGCATACTAATTATTTTATCAACATTACTTATTTTATCAACATTAAATTCAAAATATGTTGCAGAAAAAAAAGGGGGAGAGCAAAAACCATCAATTTACTTGTTTCTAGGCATATAAACAACCATGTAAAATAAGCTTTACTTAATCCTTTCCTGAGGATCTATATAAGTGCGCTTTAAATATATTGACCAGCTGAAATTTTAAACTAACATCTTATCCATAAATACTAAGCATAATTGATTCTATTATTTTCTTTGTCAATTTAAAATCTGAGAAGTTACAGTGTTAATTAATGGGATCATGAATTCAAATTTTACTATAAAACTGCACCCTGCTAAGATTTCCAAATGAAAATCTATTCATAAAGCACAATTCATTTCTTTTTATATTTAAAGATATATTTAAGTTAAAAAGATAAAGGCAATTATCAGCACAATAATAAAGCAAAAAATTTTTAACATGATATATATATATATATATATATAGAGAGAGAGAGAGAGAGAGAGAGAAATATTATATCACTAGATCCATTTATGCCTTTGATTGCTAATAATTATTTTATGTTTATTAAATGACTAAAATAAAATAAAATTACAATGTAATATTTTTAAAACATATTTCTAACGGGTTTATTTCATTTTAGTTCACAAAAATTGTTACTACCAATTGATTGAGAATATTCTTGAAACTAAAAACAATAGAAATGATTCAAAAGTTTATAATAAGCAAAGGGTAATGTAAGGAAAACAAAATTATTTTGTGGCATAATTATATAATATAATATACATAATATAAAATTAGCATTCAATAAAGAAATCTACATTTTATAAGATAATTTCTTTTAACTTTGTATATAAAATTATAATAAGTCTCAAATCTGTGGAAAATATATTTTACAAAGTCTGCATTTATTAAATGAAACCTAATTATGGAAGTCCCAAGAGAACTAAAAGTAGTTAATAAGATATCAAATAATAAAATTAATGAATTAAAAACCCAGATGAAATTTTTAAGTTATAGAAAATGCAAATTAAATTCCCATCAAAAATAGTTAGATTGCTTGGAAGAAAATCCTTATTATTCAATTTAACTTTTATTAAGTCTCTTTTTCTATTTCACATTAGTTAATTTTACTTAATTTCTAAAAATAAAACAAAACTTAGTTCTAGTACTGTTATTTCCAAATAAGAAACATGTTCAATTTTACAAGCATATGATAATACATAAAAAAAAATTTACAACATTTTAAAACTTTGATGAATATACTTACTCTTCCATAACCATCACATTTTGAACAACGAACACGACCAATTCCCACACAAGCATGGCATGGTTTCACAAATGCAGTATGTGGCACTTCAACTTTTTTCTTTCCATCCTTGAAATAGTCGGAAGGTGGAACTGTTACATCCCATGGAGAAGGAGCTGGTCCATTTGCTGGTCCATCAATGGACTGACCTAAAATACTACATGTTATAATATTTTCATAAAGATACTGAAAATTAAAATTACAGATCGCTTTTATGGACAATCGGTCCTAATATCACTTAAATGACGGAGAACAAATTGGATAAAATAAAGAACTAAAGTACATGCAAGCAGCAGTTTAATAACTAAAGAATTAACCAGATTTTTACATTAAAATTATGATTAATGCTCATATTACAGGCAAAAGATAATAATTAAAATGAGAAAGGAAACAGCATAGAGTTAAATATTAAACTCAGAACTTTAAATAACGAAAAATCTGGAATTGGTAGCAGAATATACTGATGTATGTTTTGGAGCCTGCTGCACTATTTTATCTTATATCTGTTAACATGTAGTGGGAGATATTTCAGTAATGTTTCTAAAATGTATTAATTGCAATACACAGTGTAAAGTTTTTCCTACTCTTACTTTCTTACATTTGTGTCTGTCTTAACATTTGATTTTCTAGTAGTGATAAAAAATAGTACAAAGTAGAGTAGTTATATCTTTGAACAGAAATTAGGATAATGTTTTAAAACATTCTCTTTGCTTATCTACTTACCAGTATATGGTTCAAATTTCCATGCAGATTCTCGCTTTTCAGCAAAAGTTTCTAGTTTGTACTGAAACATTAATAATTTTTTTAAATCATAGAAGTCTTCAAAACATACATAACTGAAACAAATATTTATTTACAAAATATTATTTACATGAAAAGCACTCATCATCTCTATTTCTTTCACTTTCATTTCACGTGCAGGTTTGGATCCATAGCAACAATTTTCTGATGCATACTGAGTAACTGCATCCCGCACTTCTTCTTCTGATAATACTGGTAGGCTAAAAAAAAGTACCTTTATATTACAAAAATAAAACTAAATGGAAAAAATTAGGAAACATCGAATTTAAAAATTTTCTTAAACAGATATTTACAAATACCATTGTAATCAAATTAAGTTAACACAACAGTATTGGCCTCTAAAGCATATATAATATGTGGGTTCAGATATGAATAATATTACAATTAATGCTTAATATTATAAATTATCAAAGAAGAACAATTTTTCTTTCCAAGAATTCCAACTCAGACATTTATAAAATGTATCCCTTATTTTTTCTGAAGCCATGACTATTGATATTACATCATCATTAATGTGTTTCTATATACATATATATATATATATATATTGTCTAAAATTCAATGCAGTAATATCAGCAAATGTTATCAGGAAACACAATCAATTGTTATTAGAAAGTGCTTTTTTACTAATAAGAATCAAGATTCAATAATTATAAGTAAATACTTCTAAAGGAATACTCTTTAAGTAGAAATATTCCTTGATCTCTTTATTAAATTCACAGTTATTAATTTCAGCCAACTATAAATTTACATTCATACACTAAAGCTAATGATCAAACAAGCTTACTTTTGCAAAGGCTTATGATCACGCTGATCAGGTTCCCAGGAGGGAAAAGTTGGAGGAGGCAAAACAACTAAAATTAATAGCTAAAAATTAGTAAATTGAAAAAAGCAAAATAAAATTTTTATGACAGACAGTCAAAATATTTTGACTGAAAATTCAGTCTATACATGGAACTTAATATATTTTTTTAATTATTCTACAAATAAGTTATATATCTTTTGTTTATTTCCAATATATACCTTAATGCAATGCAATTTTTTTAAACTTTAGACAAGAAGTTTTCTGAAGGACCGTAACTTGACAGAAAGGAGAAGTATATTAAAGAAAATGATGAAAACAATTTTCCTTGTGAGTGGCAATGAATCCTTATAGTACATTCAATTTTTTTCTTAATCCTTTGAATAAAATTTTATTGTCACTGCTTTACGTTGTTCAACAAAAATGACAATTTGATAACACAGCAAGATAAGTTATCATTCTTGAATACAGAGACTTTAAAGAGAAAATGATTCAGGAGTTTCTGCTTTTCTCCAATACTTTTCATAAAAGAAGATATACCATAAATTGTCTTTCTATTTCAAATAGTAACAATTACATATAATTAAATCAGGGCAGCTTCCAGGTTAATGCACGAACAAAGAAAATCAAAGTGAGACTAATGATTGTTAACAAGCATCTCTTAAAATAGTATTATTCAGAGCACTAATCAGAGATACAATATAAAATAATTATCAACTATATGTCTCATATTGATGGTGAATTTGATGCAGATAATAATGCAAAGGAAGAAAATAGGGCATCTCCTTGAATAGACAAGGTTTAATTTTGCAGAAGAGAATTCAAATTCAAGATTCTAGAAAAAATTATAATTTATAATAAATAACTGCATCAAAAATAAGAATTAGGAAGCTTGATTTTAGTGCATAGTTTAAAGAAGTATATTTGATACATCAAAAATTATTTCCTTAGGTTTAAAACACCTTTGTACAAAACACATTTTGAACATCAATTAAGAATGGATTGCATGTTAACAAAATCTATACTAACCTTCTTCAAAAGTAATTCCTTCATAACCAGGAATTTTTTCTATTTGCCTAATATCAGGTGCAGTAGGACAAATTTCAGGTTGCAATCCAGCTGCAGGCATTCCTTTTATAAATAAATTTACATTAAAGAAAAAGAGTAGTTATCATTAGTATAATATTTAAATTGCATTTACTTAAAAAATAAAACTTTTTTTAAAGTAATTGAAAATACTGAAATATTGATAAATGATATAATTGAAAGATATGCTTATAGAATGAAAAGGGGAAACATAAATAAAATAATTACCCAAAATTGTTAGTAAAGCAAAATATAAGGGTTATTATTCCATTAAAAGATTCCAATTGTTGCCAAATTTAAATTTTTGCATTATTAAAAATGGTTATTAGCAGGTTATTACTAGGACCATTACCAATGAAATGATACCAATATGAGGAATAGCTAGTATACACATAATTTTTATGTTTTCATTTCAACATAAATTTAAGAAATAATTTTGTTTTCTGGATAAACCATTGACTTAAGCTTTGTCAATTAACACTCAATGCAAGAAATATAATATCCAAAAACTTCCAATTTTTATAATACCTATTGATAAGAAATTCATCGTTTAAATATATACATATGAACAAAGAATTTCAATGAAAATTATGAGGTTCAACAATATTTCAACAACTTTTTGTTACCATTTTTACATATGAATTTGAATCATTTAGCAAGCACATACACTCATAAAAAGAAAATATTCAAATTTAAAAACTAATAAGACAGCTGAAAACAAATTATGAATTATAGCAATTGGTTAAAACTCTTTTTGATTTTTTAAAACATTTCAATTTATACAAATTTTGCTATTTAAAAATTTTATTATCATTTTCATGAATATATGAAAGTATCTGGAAATTTTAAATTATTGACTTTATAATATGGATATTACCTTTCTGACATGTTATAATTAAAATATGTTTCTTTAGAAAAATTTAAATTACAAATGGTATAAAGTTTTCAGATATCAAAATATAAATTCTGGATAGTTAAGTTTGTATCTAAACAGCTAGTCCTTTTGTTTATTTTCTATAAAGAGTCTTGTCTTCAAAAAACTATCTACTGCACCCATTAATAATAATAATTAAAAAATAAGCACAGTAATAATTGTCATCTTTTCTATATCCTATGAATGCATAGAATAATGAATTGCAAAAAATAATCCTACCCCATACTTTTTACCTCTATATATGTTCAATTTTTTACAGATAAAAAATGATGCTTTACCAATTTTCTTTCAATACAAAATTCAAAATGATCTGATCATTCTGATGTTTAAAATTAAAATTTGTTTCTTCAGTATATGAAAAAATATTTCAAATATGCACTAAAAGAATTTCTATTTTAATTCAATATTACTTGATCCAGCTTTTTCTTAAACATTTATACAGATATAACTAAACTTAGTTTCAAAAAAAAAAAATTCTATAAATATGCGAGTAACCATTAATCTACTTAATCACAAGAAAATGACACATTTTCTGCTTTCTAAAAGTGTAAAAAAAATTTTTGGAAACAGTAATAAAAAAGAATGTAAATGTTTTATATTCTTCTTAATTAACTTTTTGACAATTATAAATTACAACATTTTCCCCTTCTTTCATAAACCAAGTCTTGTAAATAAGTAAATTATATGCACTCTAAGTCTCATAAAAATATTGAACACATCTTGCTTACTTTTATTACATTTTGTATTTTCCTTTAACTGCTCATAAGTTTATTTTTATGCAATAAATACTACAAACAAAAAATGTTTCACATGCATATTTTCAAATATTTCAATTTTACACCCAAGTTTCCATTGTCAAATTCACAAACACCAACTCCATACATACCTGTCTTCAAATTCAGAATGGATTACCTTTAGGAATCCTTTTAACTCAGAATTATCTTTAGTTTTAAGTGATTAAGTACCAATTTTACCAATTTTCTATCTGCACAGGAAAAGAAAAACAAAAAAGGAGATGATTTGGCTTCCTAATATATTAAAATTTGTAAACACTGTTTCCAATTCAGCCTGAAAGCTAAAATTTTATTCATGCAATAAAAATTTACATGTACTTGTTTCATAGATTTTTTACAAAGATTTTATAGCTACTAAATAGTATAGGCCATAAAAATGTCATTAAGGACCATGAGTTTGATACTCTTCATAAACAATATTCACAATATAATATATAACACATTATATATTATATTCTTCCATCATAAAATATAAATAGAAAAAGTCAAAATTAACACAAAAATATATTAAGTAATAAATTTGGGAATTAGACAAAACAGGATTCCATTCTTTTGTCAATGTTAGAGATACCAACATTGGAGCTGCTCATAAAATAAAGAGTGAGATATAATTAAAAAATATTTTTTGAATATTAAAAAATGCTTAAAATATTTTATCATTTAAGCATCAAAGAGTATACAGAAAGATTGTATGCATGCTTTAATATAGAAATTAATGTGCATAATATTAAACTAAAACCTATAGGAAACATTAAAACTAACCTCCATCAGGACCTGGCCCAACACCAGGATAATTCTGCTGGCCTCCAGGTGTGGGAGAAATTTGTACACCTCCAGGTTGGGGATAATTTTGTTGACCTCCAGGTTGAGGATATATTTGCTGACCTCCAGGTGTAGGGGAAATTTGCACACCTCCAGGATGTGGGTAGTTCTGTTGACCTCCAGGCTGAGGATAATTTTGTGGATCTTAAAAATGACAAAAATATTATATTTACTGCTTCTATCAAAAACCTAATGTTATACTAATGATTATTAATTATTAAAAAAAATGAATTCTAAACAATTTTTTTTATCATGACTATATATTAGAGAAAGTTATCTCTATGTAAATATATATATATTGAATAACACACAATTTTTTAGAAGTGGAAATAGATAACAATGTTGAATGGAGTAGATAAATACAAATGGAAGAAACTATAAGATAAGATATGCTAATAAAAAATAAGTTCTTAATATGTAGATTATATGACATTAAATAATTCAAAACTACACCTTTTTCTAATTTACATTTTCAAGAAAAAGCATTTAATTTATGATGGTAAATCCTAATAATTTTGGTTTTATATAACTACATAGAATTTAATATACAGTACCAGTGCAGATATTTAAGATTTAAAATTATTTATCTTTTTTTTTTTTCATAATGAACTTTTCTGTGTGTCCACATATATATACTTTAACAAAGGTTGTAATTAATAATTAAATATACATACAATAATTATGCATTAAATTAGCTCACTTCCAGGATTGGGATATCCAGAATGATCCATCATAGGCTGCTGAGGTGGATAACCAGTAGTTGGATAATTATATGGAGCAGGAAATGCTGGATAATTGTTTCCAGGAGGATAGACAGGATACGGGGCAGGGTTTCCAGGAGGTCCAAAATTTAAATTAGATGGTGGATAATTGGACATGCTAGGGAAAAAAAAAACTTTTAATCCTTAAAGACAATAAATTAATATTTTTTATAAAATGATATAATAGAAGGAAATAATTTTAAAAAACTAATAAAATCTATAAAAAAATTAAAGAAAAAATTATTATGTAAATATTTCTTAAATTCTAGCACAGATAATTTTTTGCAAAGTATCTTTCAATATGATTTAGAACAGCAAAATTATTTTTAAAAAAACATTCAATAAAACAACTGCATTCACACATTGCAAATTTTAAACATAACTTTTAAAACTCTCAAAATTGATCCCAAAATTTCGTCCTCTATATTTAAGAAAACTTTTCATGAATCTTAAATTGTGCATTAGATTTAAATAAGAAATCAAGATAAACATTTTATTAATAAATACTGAAATTTATTTATCATAAATCCCGTTTTTATAAAAATATATTCCCATATCATAACATTATTTTAATACCAATTTGCTTTATACTAGAAAAATATTTCTTTCATAAATTATATAAGCAAGCTACTTCATTCTTAACAAGTATGCAACAATGAATTTGACTTCAAATCGTAATTTACACAATAAAAAATCTTTTGGTCAGTGGAAGCAAAAATACCAAAAAGTATACAAATACCACAAAGAACATGGACTTTCCAATACATATGACATTTTATTTTACTACTACATCAATATTTTTTCCATTAAAAAAATTCCATTGTGCATTTAGTAATTACTAAAAAATATCCAAAATCCTTTAGGTACTTGTATAATAACCACAAGCTAGCAATAAATTGCCAGAGGTATCACATTCATTGCAACCAATAGTTAATTATCAAAGATGAAATGTTAATCTATTGACTAGATTTACTATTGATGCATGATTAAGCCTAATGTTCACAATAACATGTGATTAATAACATATAAGTTACTTCATTTATAAAAAGAAAGAAAAAAATCAAGGATTGATGAAATCATAATTAATAAGAATCCATTTTCAAAACTATAAGAAAACCTTTAGAATAAATACAAGAAACAGTTCTCTATAATTCTATTCATATACAAAACTAATTGCAATTTAAATATATAAAAAAATCTTCTCATTTCAAATCACAAAATAAGGTACATAACTTTTCATATCCTATAAATAAATACTCATTCTGCTCATTCATTCAAGCTGCTGATATTTTAAAATGAATCAATCATAAAATATTTTATTCTAAATATTAGAAGAAGAAAAAAACAGTACTTGCCAAATTTAATTTTTATAATATATCTTCAGTGAAAATTTATCAATTGTTAAAACAATAAATATTGAAATTAATTTTCAGCAATTGCAATATGTACTGTTTTAAAACTGTTATGATTAAAAATATAACTATTTCATATATTTCAATAAATTGTTTAGTAATTTTCAAATAATTCTAGCTTAAGATAGGACAAAATATTTTAATAATTTTTAAAAACACATTTCAAAATTTACTGCAATTAATAATAAAAAATATAAAAAAATTATTTATAATTCTATGTAATTTAAAATTATAATTTTTGACATTCAATTATTTTTTTTCTACAACAATTATGACTTATTATTTTATTTTTTTAAAAAAAGGGCTTAAGGCATTATCAAAGCGATGAATAACAATAAATCTATTTTTCTTCTACATAATTATTTTACAAAATAATTTACAGCGTAAGATTAATTATTCTTTATCTCAAGAAAGGTCTATTCCGATATTTGAAAACTAAATACTTTTAAAGTAAAAATGATAAATAAATAAGAATATAAAAGGGTTTAGAAAAATAACATCTTAATTAGAATGATGAAACTTACACTGAACATACACAAACTAAGACGCTTCAGGGAAATAATATATTTCAAAGAAAATTTTGGTAAATTACAAAAAGATTTCCAACACCTCATCCATCCGGTATGCTTCAAACAAATATGATTCATAGTCATACTTAACTACTACCCATATCTAAATTTACTTACTTTGTTTAGGAATAGAATGCAACAAACGATTAAATTCTTTTGCTTTATACTTTGTTTAACTATATGTAAAGATAATTATGAATCAAGGAGGCGAAATCACATTATAGAAATTTAAACCCGAACCGAAACCATATCCAAAACAAAGAAACGCAATATGTTTTGATGCCATTGCCAAAAAATTATTCGAACAAAAAACTCAATATAGCATTTTGTACAGTTTAGCAGAAAACTTGGCTTAATATTTTTTTTCAATTCTTTTTTATTTTTCATTTCCTTGGTGATATTTCTAACTATCATTTTTGTGTTTTAAATAATAAATAAACAGTGAAAAGAAACGACTACATAAATTATAAATCTAGAAACACCAAATTCGTTTTTTTTATTTCTTCTAAGCGCGATTAGTTTTGGTCTTTCAAAGCAGCTTCAAAACTTTAATTTTATGGTAAAAATCTGCATTGATTACTCAAATTGTGATAATATTCGTGTTTCACTTTTGAAAAATATTCAGTTGAGTCGAGTTTATTTTAATTTTACTACAGAACTCATGAAAAGAAACTTAATAAATCTGAACCAGGATCAGTCAGCAAATAAGTGCGCATTATACTTTAAAAAAATTAATTAATTAAAGTTCTTCTGCTTGATCGAATCCAAACTTTCTCATTTGTTAATAGGGGCATGCATGCATCAAAGGACGATTAGGGTAAATATCAAAACTGTGTCCTTCCCTTTCTCTCTGATATGCATGTATATTGAAACGTAACTTTTATTTAATTATTTATTTTTTCAAATGCTTTATATCGAGGAATGCAAAGTGCAATTAAGAATAAATGATAATACATAAAATATATTGTAATTTATATGATTTAAACATAACAAGTAACTTCGCGATGATTACTATATATGCACAGTCCTTGAATACATCATGCACCATAAGAATATTTCAAAAAATGTTTGGAAACAAATTTT
>JAPMOR010024825.1:211307-251144 GCA_026543865.1 Argiope aurantia | reverse complement strand
TTTTTTTTGACAAATATTATATGAAAACTCTAAATATTGAAATAAATATATTATTAAAATATATAAAAGCATGCAAAAGTCATGCTAATTAAATTAATATCTATAATAATATTCAGAATTATTTCATGCATTTCGTTGAATAAGCTATCAAAATTTGCAATTAATAACATTTTTTCATAACATATCTAGCATTCTGTGACAACGTTACAATGTAAGAAATAAAAAAATTATACAATTATACAAAAAGATTTGATTTAAAGAAGAATGAAAATTAATACATTATTAATTTGTCTCAGATATATAAAATTATACTTAGCTATAATTTAAATAAAAATGATTTATATTCATATAAATAAAATATATTATTTCCGAAAATTTTTCCAGCCTTTAAGTGTTGGAAATGTTATAAATTCATCTTCCGCTTTTATCAATGCGAACGCATTTATAATTTCATTGAAATCAGTTTATATTCAAAAGAACTAAAACAAAATCCTTTTTGATGGATTGAATCTCTGAAATATGCCAGTTAACTTACTGCCCAATTATTTGAAAAAACGACTCCTTTTTAAAACACATATGATACTCCTTTTGAAAGCTTTGTAAAATTATACCATCTCTAATAATGCTGTAGTCGAGTATTTGTTTCTTTAGCTAGAATCGAGAATCAGCACTGTTTTTTCACAAATAAATCTGAATGGTTTAAAATCTCTACGTTTTGCTTTTCATGCAAAAGAAGAAAGGAAAAAATCATCTAATGTGAATTTTTTTATAATTTATTCTGTTTAACACGTGAAATAACAGCAAATTCTAAGTCCTAAGCTAAAAACTGTAAGCTCTTAAGGAGTTCTTATTCCTATTCGAGAAGCCTTATTCCTACATTTGAAAGCTTTTAATTTTCTCATATTTTGCTGAAACCATTTTAATTTCTAAAAATTTTGTGCATAAGATCGTATTAGAAAATTTTCTTTTAAAATACAACGAATTGATTCCTAAATTTTGCATCTCCTAACAGCAACATCCAGTGCCCGTGCTCTGCATCCTCCATTGTAGTTACGCCGCTGTTTGCTAATCTGAACTTCTGGTCCTGATCATCAAGACTTCTAAATTAATATTCAGAGAATTCAATTTGTATTATTCAAGTATTTCTTGGCTGATTATTACGGACATGTGATGATATTTCTGTGTTAATAAGAACTAATTTAGCAATCGTAAAAATTAAAATAAGAAATCCTGAAATATTTTTAAAAACTTAATTTCTCTTTTGGATTTCAAAAAACTGCACAATGATTCATGATTACATGATTTTCATTAGAATAAATTTATCTTTTTATTAAAAAAATTAAGGCTGTTCAAACTTTTAGCCCACAACATTGCGGCAAAATATTATTTAGGGTTGATTAATTTATTTTCACATTATTTATAAAATTTATTCTTTATTACATCAAGGAAAATGTGCATACAAAAAAAGAATGTATTTAATATCACTGTGATACGGTATGTGAGTGTATAAACGGAGTTAAAATGAAAAATATAGTTGCGAACTATATTAAAATATATCTTAACCCTTAACTGGGGAGGTGAAATTTTAGGACTTAACTGGGGAGGTGCGATCTACGAGACCGCATTACATTTAGACTCAAATTAAATTTTCTAATGAATGTATTAGTATGAAAAGCTCCAATATATTTTGCAGATATTTTTCTTGATAAATAGATATGTTTTAGAAATGTTTCAAAATATATTGTCATTGAAAAAAAGTAAATGCGTTCGAACATACATTTTCCTCTCAAATTACATGTTACAGTAAATAATATTCTTGAAAATGCGTATTACTTTTTAAATCCTATTTATTTTTACAGTATATGAAGGTATATCGAAGACAATATAATGTAAAATTCAACAATTATAGGAAAAATTAAAAAAAAAAATGACAATGGGTAAAATTGGCCCTTTTTTTATCGGCTTGTGTGACATTCATAGCACGGTTTTCTAGAGCATTTTAAACATACAGGTTGAAAACTAGTATAAAAATCAACCTATAAATTCTGTATATATTTCTCTTGGTATATTAATATATTTTATAAATTTTTAAAAATACATTATCACTAGAAAAATTGATTATGTTTGAACATACATATCAAAATCAGTTCAATGCGAACTTTCATCGAAAAACTCTTCTGTCAATCATCCTTATCATTAAAATCACTATCTGCTTCATTTAAAAGTGTCTGGAGTACTGCTTCATAATAGGATCAGTAAACTGGATGATATTTTGGGCTCCAAGTTTTAGCGCCATCTGCTAAGCCTTGCTTATCACTGGGACACTAACAGGGAGATTCGGTCTTAGCTGAATTATTTTAAAAAGCATCTGCTGCAATCGGTTAAAAAAGTGCACGTGTATTGAAGGTCACAAAACCGGAAGCTACAGGGTCAATACATTCAATTGAGCTAAAAATAGAATAGGGGTGATAGAAAATCCATCGCTAGCGGTCTTACAGACCGCACGTCCCCATTTAAGGGTTAAATAATTATTGGAAAAAATAGAAAAGATTTTTTGGAAATAATATTTATGTAACTGAAAAGCAAATAATTTGAATTTTAAATTAGTTAAAAGTAGCTTTTCTGCAACTATATGCTCCATTACTAATTCGAATATTTTAATTTAGAATTTAATTTCAACAAATACAAACAATTTTTTAAATGAGCACCTAATATTCAAAAAAGAAATTTTCGTGTGAAATATTTGTCATATTTAGTAATTCTGATCTTAGAGCGCATGTTACAATTCATAAATAGCATGCCAGTTCAATGTTTGTAGGTTGAATATTATGCTAATTTATAAATGTTACTAATTTCCTTCTGAGCAAAAAAAAAGGGGGGGGGATTGTCAAATTGAAAAGTGTAAATTTTGTCATATTCAAAATACAATCCTTTGATTAAAAAAAAATCCTTTGATCTGAAACAAAGAAATTTTTTTTTCAAAAAAATTTGTATAGAAATATAAAATTATTGTTATTAATGCTTATATATATATATATATATATATATAAGTAACCAATCGAAAGCAAGAAATAGTTTGAAAACTAAACTAAATTGACAACGAAAGCAAAATAATTTCAAAAACGCAACAAAAAAAATAATCTATTCAAACAAAACCAAAAAAGGAACAGGTAAAAAACTTCATAGTATTTAGAGAGCGCAAATGCTGCTATTTCTAGAACACAGATGAACTGATACAAAAGTATAAAAATAAAGTAGAATGGAAAAACAAAAAAAACCAAATAAAAATAATAAAAAAGATTAAAAAAGTAATTATATATATATATATTGTTACGGATTTCCCTCTATCACTAACAATCCGTCGGGTTCATTTACTTGTGTGTATTTAGTGGTAGTGTATGGTATGAAGATAACACAACACAATGATCAGTCCCTTTAGTACACGAACACACAACACGTTTATTGACACTACGACACACAGGACAGCACAAAAACGACCACTACATACAGCATGGAGAAGACAATTATCTTCAGGCGAGACGTGCACACAGCAGCACAGAACAAGACTCTACTGCAGACAGTAGTGCACAGCTTAGTTCAGCACTAACTTGACTCCATTGCTGCTCTGCTAATCTCTGAAAGACCCGTTGTTTACCGTCGATTCCGACTACTCCCCGGCAGTTGCAGACTGCCTCCTTTTATAGAGAGGCTTCTAGCCCCCCCCTCTCAGGAGGTGGGGCTAGAAGCCTCTCAACCAATCAAGAACTTTCGAGGCGTATCTCGTTTCCTAATGGACAGATCGGGAAAATTCTCGATGTTTCGGGTATAATCTATTTTGGCGCCAAAGTCGCTAAATTCGTCGCCAAGTCGCCAAATGGTCGCCAAGTTTGTCGCCAAACTCTGGGACCTCCGACGCGACACCCGAACTTCTTCCAATACAGATTACTGTAAAACAGTCTTTCTGATGATGGAACCGACTATGCTGGAAAGCATCACAGATTCGTAACAATATATATATATATATATATAAAATTAGATACATGGAAGAAGGATGATACTTTTGGAAGAAACTTCAATTAATTTATTTCACCACGGGAGCCATCATTTGTTCAAGGGGACGAAAGGTGGAACATGTCTGTTCGCACAAGAGAAAAGTGACAGAGATTTTTCTCTTCAGGATATTACTATGAGATACTGATGGGGATTTTTTTGATACGTGTAGGTTTGGAAAAAGGCAACCTTAGGTATCTTTAAAATAATGCCGTTGGCGTTAAAATATTTTTGGTCCTTCGCTCGTGACATGACAGCAATACTTTACAGCTCGTGTTAGAAATAATTAATTTAAAAAAAAATTGGGATTTCGTTCAAAAAATAATAGAATAAAATTTAGAAAATTAATAAAAATAAATAAAATTTAGGAAATTAATTAGTATTAATATATATATATGTAAACATAATTGTTGAATCTGAGTCGTAGTCGAAGACAGAGAAGAAGACTATGAATCTTTAACTTCGTTTTATTCTCTCCTGGGAGGTACGATTTATTTACAAGAGGCGTGGACAAGGCACGTCCGCTCACAGCGCGATACAAGAGCACATTAACGTGAAAGAGGGAGAAATTAATTATCCCTGGTCTTATATACCATGAGATTTTGAAAGGGATTTCTCTACACCCGTTGAACCAGGCAAGGGAATCATAGGGATCTTTTCGAAGAATTTGTTTAGATCAGCGATGTTTTATCCCTTCTTTCGGAGTATAAGAACTTATCGGCTTTTTGCCAATTCAGCAATTTTAGAACTCGTGTTGAATTAATTAAATTAAAAAAGGGGATAGGATCAGGAAATAAGAGAATATTTTAGAATGAAGTTGATATGGGCTAAATTAAACTGAAAGTTAGGAAATTAATTGTTTAAATTAGATTTTAAAATATCATTACACACACACACACACACACATACACACACACATATAGATCTTGATTAGAATGCTAGATCTTTATTAGAAATATAAAGTGATGATAATTGGTGGAATAAATTAGTATTGAATTTGTGAAAACAGTCAATGAAAACTCTCTCTTTTTTTTTTCAAAAGAAATAAAAGTATGAATTGCAATATAATATACAATGGTGTTAATTTTAAATCATAGTAAAGAATAAATCATTTATTCAAATATATATTTTTTTTCGTCTTTTAAGTGTTGTATAGACGACACATTTCATATTCAATGAAAAGTGAAGATAAAGCGTTAAGCATTATAAAAATTTAATTTATCTCTATTTGATACTTCTATTTTAATTTTCGATTTAAATAGCTTCGGTAATTCAATTAATCTCTGAAAAAAATAGCATAACTTGTAAGAATAGTTCTTACATCATATTAAATTCCAAAAATAAGAAATCATTTTAAATGTTTTTACTATTATCAATTATTGAACATGGCAACAACTAGTGCCATGCTCAACTATAGTATCTTAACTACTGTTATAATTTTTATGGAAAAAAAATCCTTTCTAACTAGTGGAACTGTTAGTAATTAACTTTATCATAAAAGATTTTCCTTGTAGCTGATGAAATCTATCATAGTTTGAAAATCAAGTTAAAAATTGATTATTGGACATATCAGACAGCTGATTGCGATATATAAAAGTGTACAGAGAAACGAGATTCCTCCCGGTTGTGGAGATATTGCTATGTACATAAAAAATCACCAGAAGCTTTTCTAAAAACGCTACAGTTATCGCTTTCAAAGAGCTGAAGCTGATAAAGGAGCAAAAAAGGAAATATTTGACGAAGTAATCCATGTACCATCGATTCCAGCTATTCATTTGTTTTCCGCAATCATTTCCCTTTGATAAGAGTAAAAAGAATGTATCAATGGAAGAAAACTATTTCCCGGACACGTTTTAAAGTTCCGTGTCCGAATATTTCCTGTTAAATCAAACTATTTTTTAGTAACTTCCTTTAGTCAAATGGGTTAGAACATCGAGAATTTTGGTTAGCGTGACAAGTTTGGTGAGCGTGGCTAGTATGCGTGACTTTTCGTGTATGCTAGCCACCTTCAACGACCACTTTGTCTGCTCAAATTATTGACTATTTTTGTCCGTTAAATAATTAACGTCGGGTGCTTTTCTTTTTTTTAAAAAAAATCACCTTATTATTTGATGCGACTGAAAAATCTCAATTCAATTGAATCACTTTACTGAGAATTATAAAGGTTAAATTTCATGAAATAAAAGCGAGAGTAAAAATCCCGCGGGTAATGATTGTTAAATCTAGTATATAAAAATGAATATCTATTTGTTCATATTTTATGCGATGAATGCATTCATTGTCGACAAGAAAATAATTTCACATCACAAATGACATTTCCAAAATTATTTCTTCTGCCGCAGCATCGCGCGGGCTAGTGATTGATAAAAACAAAAGATTGTAAGTTTTGATGGGTGAGTTTTTAATTCCATTGTAGCATTTAAAAATATTGTAATAAACAGTGTACCAAATTGAATTAGAAAGTATTACCAAAATTGAGAGAATATTCATGATTTTAGAACAAATGTGTCCATCAAATTAATTATAATTTTGTCTAAAATATTGTCAAAATTTCAGTTTAATAAAAGGCGATTATTTCCGTTTGTCACTTAAAAATACTCTTTATAAATTAAATAATTGGGGTCTAAGTGTTAAAAAATGATGCTGAAAATAAAAATCAGATTTTCACAACCAGTTTTTTTTTTTTTTTTTTTTTTTAACCGGAGAAGAGAGAAGATGGAAATGTTTATTTTTGAAAAGAATTATAATGATTGGCTCTAATTAGTCATTGATATGCAATGTAAGCATAATATAAAGGTCATTAAAATGTCAGAAGATTCATATTAAGAGAATTTTCTGGTAGAGACTGTCATAAACATTACAGTAAAAATATATCAGTTTTATAACAATTTCAAGTTTTAGCAGAAAATTGATGTATAAAATTTTGCATGAAAATGAGAAGCACTATATATATATATACATATATATATATACATATATATATATACTGTCGAATCACTTTGGAATAATAATTCTGACTATTTCTTTATTCCAATTTTAAAAGTTAAAAATAGTTATTAGGTGAAATGTTCTCAATCTTGCGATGCAATTGTATGTGACCAGAACAATATCTGAGCTGCTATTCCACATTCTAAATTTTTATTTCACACCAACTAAAGAATATAAGAGCTAACAGGTGTTTAAAGAATGTTCCAAGCCAATGGTTTCCAAGTGATCTATAGAGTCAATATAAGGTCATATTTCCATTTGTCAATGGTTTAGTAGGATGCAAAATTCTTTTTTTTAGATATTATTAGAAGATTTGTCAAGCAAAATTTGTTCATAATTTACATTTCATTCATTTTTAATATAGTCATCAAAAGCTTCGGAATTTTAATAAATTTTTCATTAAAAAAATCCACAACAAATATTTTAAAATTATTGTTATTGTGACTATTTCCATTAGTCTAAATCAAATATATAAATGTAGGACCCATGACAAAAGGGAAGGCACAAATTTTTCTAAGGGGAAGCAAAGCATATTCGATGGGGGGAAAACACAATTTCTCTAATTTAATTTCAAAATAACACATTAAATTTAATTAAAGGAAATTAAGTACTAATTAGCCCAATAAAATTCTCCACTCTTTTATTCTTAAAAATTTACTGAGATATTTGTAAAAAATATTTGTAGTTTTTTTTTACTGACCCTCAGAAAGTTTAAGTATTTGAGTTTATTATTTATGAGATTTTTGAGATTTAATTGCACAAAAATTGAATTCTAGGAAGAACATATACAATTATATATCATTCTAGATTTTCATTAATATATGCAGAGTCGTAACTCAGGTTGTAAGTAATAAATCACCTAAATTTCTTGTCCATCGACGTTCGTTACATTGATTTCTAACTAACCTTTTAAAATACCATATTCGTTAATACCCAGATGGCCACATCACTGTTCCGAACCTCTGACTCAGGCGAAACTCTCGATTTCTAATAGATAGAGAATATATACCTTCCTTCCCTTTCCACTATCACCGCCACTGACCAAAAATAACAGAAATTCTTAGCAATTCCCAAGCCGAATATTTTTTTTATCACTATGCATTACACACTGTAGACTGAAATAAATATAATAAAATTTCCTCACAGCACCCCTATTATGTATAAGACTTTCTTAAATTTTTAAAAATTTCAAGGAGAAAAATTGCCAAAAATTGTTTTCAACTATTTTTATTTACCTATCACTTGTATATATCTTGTAGTACCACTTATTATTTCTATTCTGCAAATGTTTTTTTTTTTTCTTTTCTTTTTTTTTTCTCAAGAACGAAGCCTTTTGTTTAGAAGAGTTATCTTTCTACCAAAACATACTGACAAAAGCGAAAGATTTAATTCATTTAAATAGACTTCCATTTTATGATTCATAAATAAATTATAACTTTTGTAAGAAAAAGTCATTCAAACAAATTTTAAATTAAATGTAGAACAAGCATATATACACGTAAAATGACCAATACTAAAAGCCAAAATAAAGACTAAATAAACTGAAGAACTTACGAAACCTGACCGATTGAAACACTAGCATGGTCTAATTTTATGATGAATTGATTTCTGTTATCAGTAGACACGCGTGGCGCAAATAACAGACATGAACAGCATGAATCAGACATGAATGTCATATCAGACATGATAAGAAATGACAAATACATGAATATCACACAGTAAGAAATAAGTAAAGTAAAAAATAAATAAAAATCTTTACTAATTTATATTACTAATAAAGATGAATGTGTATGTTTGTTGGCAAATTTGGCACATGTATTCCTTGAAAGGTGAGAATGTGCATCTCAATCTATTTTTTTTTGAAATTTTCAATAGAAATTTAATTAATTAAAATTTAAACTGAATTTTGGCATTTACCAGCGATAACTTTCGAAAATATTATTGCGTAAAAGTAAAGTAAATTTTACACTGTTTAAAAATTTAAAAAATATTATCGTTTTTCTGATGTTAATTTAATAGTCGCTAATTTTTGCTGAATTTTGACAATTTTTAAAAGTATTTTCTTGCTTGAATTTTAACGATTGATAACATTGTTACCCTGAAGTTTAAACCATTTTCATTGTTTCATCAACTATCGATCGCGTGATTTTTTTCTCATTGTTGAAAGTTAAAGAACAAGTTTTCTAACATTTTCAAGGTTAATGTATGCGTATGCGTAACGTGAAATTTAGAAGATGGATGAGTCGGATATTTGCATTTTTAATAGCACTTTGATGTCGTGAGACTTATCTACATTAGAAAATCTCTTGTACACAATAAGTAGAGTATATGTAAGAAACAATTGAAATAACACGGCTTTGATGTCTGATAAGTTGTTAGAATCATGGACATGAACTTATATCCACACGATTTAAAGAAAAATTAAATATAACCAATATTTCCTGCGAACTAGTTGGTTGCCAATAGTTTAAGTAGTTTAAATGGTAAATAGTTTAAATAAAAAGATGGCGATTCTATTGCGACTAAAACTGAGTGATTTATAAAAATCTTAATATTACTATTTTATAGAAACTCGCGATTTTAGTTCACTCCCTTGCCCTTCTGAAAGAAATACGCCATCAGCGCCCAGAATTTTCCTAAGACTGATTGGCCAAAGGTTATGAAAATGCCGATTGTTCTAAAATTGTAATATTTGAAACTTCATAATTCGGACAGATTTGGTCGCAGAAGATAGAATATCTTTTAAAAAAAATAAAAGTGTGAGCGTCAAGGATATATATTAACCGAAACAAAATGAAATATTAGTTATCTTATTTAACTCTTTTTGAAAGTAAAACAAAAAACTGAATTTTATGATGAATTAGCAAAATTATTACTGAATAATTCGGGATATGGCATAAATTATAAAAATAATTCTATAGTGCAAATAAGACTTCAATGCCAAACGATTCTGCTTTCTATACTCATATTTTTAAAGCAATATGCTTGGCTTCAGCAAAACATATTTATGCATAAAGTGGACTTTAATCATTTCCAATCTTATTTAAAGCTTAACAATATTTTGCTGAAAAACCATTAAGAGACTAAACTATACAAAATATTCAATTGAAAATATAAGTGCGCGCGCACGCACGCACACGGACTCTCTCTCTCTCACATACACACACACACCTCTACCGATCTTGAAGGAGATTGTGTGTGTTTTAGTACTCTATTTGCAAGATTATTTGACCCAGAACTATCAAATTTAGCACTATGTATTTTGAAGAATAAAAATGGGTATCTTGGAGTAATTTTTAAATTTTTTTTAATTAAGTAAAAATAAGCAGAATTTGACATTTTTTCGAGACAGTACAAAAAAATATTACAGCACAAAAATTATTTTCACATCATCTTAAAATTAAAAAAAAAAATCTTTTCAATGATACTAAGGCTTTTGCTGTATAATCTGTTTTTAATCAATTTTAAAAATATATATTTAAATATTTTTAAGTGTATTTTATAACAACACATTTCACGCCGGCGTTCTGACCTAAGGGTAGCCCGTCTTCCCCATGATCTGGGCGTCCCGAGTTCGAGTCCTGGTTCGGGCATGGTTGTTCTTCAGCCTGTGTTCTATCTGTGAGGTGTGTAAAAGAGCCTCCATGTAAAAAGGGGTTGCGCAAGCGATTGTGTGAGTGTCATCTTCATATGAGCTAGTAATCAAAGTTCTGCCTTTGGGTACTCAGGTGCCTTTACCCTCAGAAGCTATTACCCAAACTCGACTTAAAATCACTGACTTCATCAGCGGGCTTGTCTATAACAAGTGCCATAAGTAACAACTACAACATATATTTCATTGAAGTGAAACTGAAATCGTTTTTATTGTTGATGTTCAAGATATCACACACTGGTTACTCCGACCCACCTTGAAGAACTCGGATAAATCTGAATGACCGATTACAGCGACAGCATTGGTGGGAACTGAGTTTGAGTTCCTAAGAGCCATAACCGACCATGGAACAACCCCTCTAGTGGGGTGTATGCCCCATCATTGGTAGTGGTAGCCGACGCCACATCATTTCTGTATCCCCCCTGGATAGTGAGAACCCACCACCATACCGGAAGCTTCTCTTTCTAAATTTTGAGGTATCCCCGGTGGGTGATCAAGATTTGATAATTCGTCTTATTTTTCCATATAGAGTAAGTGTTAGTATAAGGTATTTTTTTAAAAAAATATTTGCTATTATGTAGCATTTACAATTTAGGTTTAATTTTAGAATCAAATATAGGTGAAATTTTTTAAAGCGCACTGGTTTTTAAATGCTGCTACTCTTTCCTGTGGTATAATTGGATGCATAAGATATAGACAGAAAATTAAAGAAATACATTGCAAAATGAACATAATAATGAATGTCTTTATAAATGGTATGAGCTATAGGTCTATTAAAATTTGTTTAAAAATATTGTACTGAAGAAGCTATTAAGGCGATTTAAGTAAAATATCTGACTGAAAATTTTAGCAACCTTTAATCTCAGCGAACGAACTGGTCGCCTAAAGCGGCTAGTTTTTGTTATTAAAGATAGAGATATTATGTGAAAGGAGAAAACTCTACTGAGAGTAAGATAACAAAGATAAAAAATAGCAATGCTATAATTTTCTATTTGTTTGACATATATTTTATATATGTCAAACAAATAGAAATCTTATATATTATGGAAATTTTATATATTTTATATATTATGGAAAGGGGCATATATATTTTATTTGCAATATAAATAAACCTTACTTTTTGTAGAAAAAAATGAGTGAGGAAATAAACTTTAGAATTCTAATAAATAACTCTTTATGAGTGGAACTCAAATTAAATAACTAAAATTTTAGTTGATAAGCACAGATGTAAAATTAAAATCACTACCAGAAGAGAGTATCAAAATAATATTGCGATTGAAGTCTCATATTCTCGAAATCCATCCCTGATTTACTAAATGTAAAAAAATAGTTTTATGTTAATAAATATTAAAAAAATTATTTTTACAATAATTATATCCGAAGAAAATATAAATACAAATTACGAACTTTTGGATCAATAATTTTGTCTATGACACTTAAAAAAATGTGATCAAAGTTTATGAAAGTAATCTACAAGTTTCTTTAATTCGATCAGATAATCGAATTGATTATTTAAAGAATTAATTAAATGCAGACTACATTTTGTCAAAAAATAATTTCATGAAAAGAAGGGGGAAAGTACTTAGTTTGTAAACAGTAAAAACATATGTAATTTGAAAACTTCTAAAATATCATTAATTTATTTACAGTAGGAAATTTAAATTTGAACTCACCCAAACAATTTATAGAAATTTAATATTTGCTTTCAATAGAGATGTAAATTTTCGTAAAGATTTTTTTTTTCATTTTTCCTCGACATTTTAAATACTTAAATTAGCTAACAAAAACCATGAATTAATTTCATAAAAAATTCTCTGCCTCAAACAAAAAAATTACTATTAAGCTTTCTAATTATTTTTCAAAAGATTAACTCGTATACATTAACTATTCTTTGTTTGCTATACCCCTATTTATTGTAACAGAAAAAAAGAAGTGAAAAAGGAAATAAATGCATAAATAACTATCAAATAGCTTTGCCAAGATTCTTTTTTTATTACTATCCTTATTCATCTTTCTTCTCATTGAAAAAAAAAAAATCTGTTACTAAAATTTCACATCTCTGCATTCCACTTTCTTGCATGCTTATCAGGAAAGAGAATGCATTTTATCGGTGTTTCAAGATAAGTGTGGGAACGCCTTAAAGCATATCAGTATGTTTTCAAGCTATCTAAAATCAAACAGGGATTCAAAGCAATAACTAACTTTTAAGGGAAAACAACAACTTGGTTTTTTAAAATATAAATTTCCCTTATTAGAATTTGGAAGATCGTAGTTCTATGCTGTTTAATTGCATTAATTAAATAAATAAATGCAATTTTTTGGGATTTAAGGGGGGATTTTGAATCTTTATTTCCTTACTAGCCGCCAATGGCGACTAGTTGGTGATTAGAAAATCACACTAAAGTAAAGATATAATTATGACAATTAAAGTTAAAATTTTTAACATTTAAATGTTTGAAATCTAGAAGCAATAATTGCGATAACAGATTAAGAAATAAATTTGAAAATGCAAAAGAAAGCATAAATTGCATTTTCATTTTGCTACTGTATTTTGACAGGTGAACAAACGAAAATGCATTGAATATTTTAGTATATAATGACATTAACTTAGTCCATTATATTCCATTAGTAAAAAATTTTAAGCAAAAAAAAAAAAAAAAAAAAAAAAACCCCAAATTTTTCAAAAATGTAAAAAAATTTTTTGGGTTTTTTTTTTTTTTTTTTTTTTTTATTTAGTAAGAATAGATCGTAAAAGAATTCTGAAAGATTTAAAATGTTTTGATATTTAAAAAGTTAAACGGCCTTCTAAAGATTCTCTGGTTTTAAAAGTGTCAATAAATATATAATTATTCAGGTATTTCAAAAACAGACGTTTAAAGTCCATTTAATCTTTTCAAATCTAATATTTTTTTTAATTAAATTACTCACTCATATAAATATATTCCTTCAGGCTTGAAAGTGTTAATGTCTCAAGGTCTGCAAACCATTACTCACTGTTGAATCAATATTTTGAAATCGATGTATAACATTTTTATATTTTAAAGCTTCTAATAATGCCTAAAATGTATCAGGGATCCATAGACGTCGAGAATGTCTACGCACATGTGTACACAAAACATTACACAGAGTTAAGTCAGGCTTGTTTTGGAATGCATGATACTGGTGTAGTAAGTAAAAGTAATTCCCGGACGTAATATGCTTCCACCTCCTTATATCTGTCAACTTGTTTACGTAAAAGTAAACAGTCTGTTCTCACTCACGACTAGAGAAAGAGTAATCCCTCTGCGCTACATCATTGCTCCAAAGAGTATAAATATTACCCTAAAAAACTAACTGCACTCGTAACTGAAAATCCAGGATAAATACACATTTTGCTCTAGCTCAATAAATGAAGAGAACTGTATTTATTTTTTTAAACAGTTTATTGCAAAACTCAACATAGATATATCAAATTATGATTTGATAAATACAAACTAAATTATTAAAGGTATAAATTGCACTATTAAACTACCCTAATTTATAATGAAGTAATTATGAACAATAATGTTTACGCAAGAGAGAGGGAGAGAGAGAGAAAAGAGGGTTTCGTCCTCTGTTTAGTACAGGATCATCAATCCTGTGGTCCCACTCGCATGAAAACTCAGTCTGAACTGAGGGATTTTCTCATTTGGGCTGCAAATGAGTTTAAACATCATTTATATGGATTTAGGCACATAGTCATCTAAGCTCTATTTTTTAAATTAATAAGAGAATGAGTTCTACCTATTACTTAAATTTCATCTTTATCTATACTATATTAATGACAAAAGCTAGCATGTGTGTGTTGATGCTCTACAGGCCAGGCCGTTCGACTAATAACTACCAAATTTGACACAAATTTGTTTTGGAGAGTGAAAATATTCAGCTAAGCGATTTTCTTTTAAAATTTTAATTGATTAAAAATTGAACGAAAATGGGAGGTTTTCCCGCTTTAACTTTCAAAAATACTATTGGACATCTCAAAATCTAGAAGAAAAAAAATCTTTTTAATGATATCAATTTAATCGTCGTGTGAATTTTTCTGACTATGGGCAATTATTTTAAAGATTTTTTTTTTTGCCTAATTCTCAACAACATATTACTTTGTTGCTTTCAAATTCAAAACGCTTTCAATGTTTCATCAAATATTTGATCGCATGGTTTTCTTCCATATTATTGAAAGATAAAGCAGAATGATTCCGTTTAATATCTGCATAGTTTGCATGACAGGTAAAAAACTGAGAAAGTTAGAAGATAAATGAACCGCACATTTACATTTTTAATAATGCTATGATATCATGGGATTGGTCTGCATTAGGAAAATTCATGCGCACAGTGAAAGAAACATATATATGGCTATTAAAATAACATGGCTTTAATGTCTGATAATTTGAAGGATATTATTCAAAACTCTAACAGGATGAATTTACGAAGATAGAAAATAAATAATAATACTAAATAATATTATTTTGATATTTCCTAGCCTGGGTGTAGCGAGAAATTTTTGGCGGGAAGTGGCTTCACCCTTCAACTCATATCTCAAAATCAATTTCAAATTTCATTTTTTTATTCCCAAAATGAAAAAAATGCTTATGTGAAGTACAGGATTTCAGATATCAATTTTTCTTTAAAAAAGTTATAAGCGCTAAAAGTATTTTTTGCATAAATTAATGTAAAGAAAAAAAAATCACATTTAAATTCTAACTGGATGAATTTACGAAGATAGAAAAAAAATCAAAACATTATTTTAGGACTAGATCAGGATTACAAACTCTAGAAAATATATAATTTATAATGTTTATTTCAGATTAAGAATGAATAAATACTAAGAGGCAAGATCAAAGTATTAATTTATGACACAGGACAGTAAGATCTACTAGTAAAAACAATGTTTATACATAACTCTAATTCGGATAACCAAATTAATTTATATTTATGGAAAAAACATCAAATAAGGATAAAAATAAATAAGTAAATAAATAAAACTTAAAAAAAATATCTGAGTTTATCAGTAATTAAATATATTCATCTGCATTAGAAATGTTTTGAATACAAGAGATTAAGGAAAAACAGATATTCTCTTCAAATTATCATTTGAGTCGCTGACATAGCAACTATCTTCAATGATATTTAACTCATCTTTCAATGTAAGACGGTGAAAACACATCTCAAACTTTATACACATTCTTACTGAAAGTCATGAGATTTTAATAAAATGCATGTTAGAAAAGTAAATAGCAGGATTTTGGTTTTTGTTTTATTAACGTCCCGTTTTGAAGCAACACTAGGGCTATTTTGGGACGGACCTCATAATTTTGAACCACGGTCAGATGACGAGGACGACACCTGAGCTGGCACCCCCCTCTCCACACCACACCACACCAGCGGGAGGACGTTTGGTCATGACGGATTTAACGTGCAACTGACCCCCTTGCACGGCGGTTCTTCGGCGGAATCGGGTCACGAACCTGAAACCCTCCGGTTCCGAAGCCGAGACCTTACCACCAGGCCACCGCGGCCCTAGTAAATAGCAGGAAAAGAGAACACAACGCAATTCATTTGTTATTATTCTCATACTATTACTGTCAATGATTGCTTAAAATCTATTTTGAGCGGTGCGAAATTTTTCTCTTGGCACATATAAACATTTTCGATGAAATTAACGGCGATTTTTAAAAACTAGACACTAATTTTTAATGGAGAGTGCTTAACAAATTCATCCCTGAATAGAGTAACAATATGATAGCAATCTCGTGAGACGTAGCTCATTTAAAAGAATTGGCTAAGAGCATCTGAGACCTACGTGTGTCAAGGGTGACCTATATTTAGTAACACAGATCAGCTTTTATTCAGTTACTTTTTTTCACAGATCGAAGCAAAAAATGCGTGAAATGTGTCGTACTATATTGTACATAGAAAATACAATGAAATCAATTGGTTTAGATGCAAAATTAGTCGACGTTTTATTGTCAGTTTCTCTCGTTCAGTTGTCACTCGTCAATATTATGATTGCCTATCGTTTGGGAATGACGATGACTTAGTTTTCCGCTCTTTTTACATAAAACCAATGTTCAACATATAAAGATGAGGGCAATTGCCAAAGCATTTGGAATACATAGGCGTACTCTCTTATGTTGCAATCCATGAAAACGGATGACACGAAATTGCTTTCAGAGAATAGCGCGCATAATAAAAGGTCATGAAATCCTGTACACGTTCCATGTTTTTTCATTAGTATGCGCAATCGATATAATACATGCCTATTTAAGAAATTTTCAAGAAACTTGTTGCTCATGGACAATAACCCCATCATGACGAGGCAGGCCTTGTAGGTAACTGTCTTGAAATTAAAAATATACATAAAATGAAACTGGATCTCCAATCATGGGATTGATTAAAAGACTATAAAGGATTCCTGGGATCTCGTATGCACCACATTATCTATTGAATTCACTACTCTTTAGGAATTTCCTTGAATAGGATCCTTTACAGTAAGATATGAAGAAAAGCATGTTTCTAGCCATCTTATTAATATTTTTAATTTCTGTTATTGAAATTATTTCATGTTTCTGTTGCATTTCTGGATATTTCGGTTTGGTATTCCGCATGTCACAAATATATACAATTACACAAGGATTCATCAATCCAAATAGATTTTTTCCCCTGCATTTTCATTATTCAACTATTTACAATGATCCGAAAACCAAAATGACTCACTTCCGTGTGGTGTAAAATACATCAATATTTTTCGAGGTACATATTGTTAGTCTTTCAATGTATAACTTTCATTTCTCAGTTGATAGTTTTTTAAAAAATCCAAACTAGTGTTCGGATCATACTATTGTATATGGAGGCGGTTCTTATCTACTTGCTTTGGCCATTAAAATATTTAATTCGAAGTTCATCAATTTATTCATTGTTTATTTGCATTTAAACCAGAATATATAGTTGAATGAAAAGTTCTGAACATTTTCACAAAATGATCTTCGCTTATATGTTCAATATAGTATTGAGTTTGTACAATTTTTAGAACAGAAAAACTTTGAGTAAAGGATTCGTCAATTAAAAGGGATTTTTTTCCATGCATTTTCGTTATTCAACTATTAAAATAATCAAAAACCCAAAATAACTCACTGCTGTGTAGTATAAAAATGGAGACGGAGAAAAGGAGTTTCCTGCTTCAGTTAAAAAAAAAAAAAAACCAAATATAACAGTACATTCTTTATTAAGTCACAGCGGATTCTATTAATAATTTAAAAATTTAACAGAATCGTGACAGGATTAAAAGAATCAAAGGGAACTCGGATTTTGGTTTACAATAATAATAAGTATTTGTGTACTTAAATGCACTCCATTATCTTTCAAATATTTCAATAAGGATAAGAACAATATTGTTAAGTAAGGATAATATTGTTCGTTAAAGAATCAACAAATTATATCATAAATGAATATCTCTTCATATAAAATCAAAATTACAAAATTATTTAAAACAATAAAATAAAATGGAATTTAAAGCTGCTTACCATTGGAGGTCCGGTAGGTGAAGAATGATTTGCCTATAGTTAGCTCCTTACTTGCTGATACAGTATCTTATCAGTCAGGGAGCGCTATTGTACTTCAGAGTTTATTATCATTTCGACTTTTTATCAGGAAAGAAATCTCATAAACGTATCGTAGAGAGCGTAAAATAAAGAATATTGCAATAAATAATATACTTTGATCACATATTAGTGTATTTTAAAGACAATATCATCTTTCAATATCAGTAATAAAGAGGAGTTTCCGCATGGAAAAAGATTAACAAAAATTTCATAGAAAGAAACTTCTTTTGTCCTTATTTAGAATTAGCTAAATACGTGCGGATATTTGTTGGCAACAGAAATATGCTTCATTTATCACATATTGTATTAATAGGTTCCATGGAAATGAAATAATCAGAATGTTTGTCATCAAGGAAAAGTTTATAAAAGATATCATATTTATAAGATATGAGTGTCTACTTTTATGGCAATAATAAGTATTCAACTCCCATTCCATGGAAAAATTTAAAAAAAAATTATTGCATTTTTATAACATATTATTAAGAGTACCGATAACAAATGTAACAAGAATTCGGTTTAAATAATAAAAATGGTGATAATAGCAATATAAAATCCAGTAATAATCAAGAAATCAGAAAAGATAAAAATTTATGCTCAAATTTCTTTTTACATACTTAGGTGTTTCAAAAAGAAAACAGCATAAGGCAATAAATAAATAAATAATAAAATAAAAATAAAAAGGTATACAAGAGATGAAATAACAAGGAAAAAAAAATCAAAGTCAAAATTAAAGCTTAAAAAATGTAGAGACATGACACAAAAAGCGGGTAAAAAATTCTGTTGATAAAATATTTTTAAATATATTGTTGCAAGAATGTAAATATTTTATGATACTCAAAATATAATTCTAATCTTTTTTTTTTCATTCTAGAAGCTAATGATTTAATGCTAAAATACTGAAGAGATACTAATAAAAGGCCTGAAAACATGATACCGATAAAAGGCGGTGGTATCTAATGTTAAAATACCACTACTTTTTTTTGAACAAAAATAAAAGGATATCTTTAGATGGAAAAAAAATTAGAATATTTAGGAATTCATATTTTTTTAAATAAAGAAAGTCCTTCAGTTATACAGAAGAAAATATAGATTATTTTTTATATTTCGTTTAAGACCCATTCATTATATCTGGGTGTATGTGAATACCGAATAATTTAAAAACGCAACATGCTATATGGATAAAATTTGACACGTAGTGTGTAGATTATATTTGAAGACGGGATCTGGTTTTTGAACCAAACCCTTCAACATATATTCGTTTCCTATATATGCTTACGTTATTTCTTTTCTCTCCACTACACTTCTTTTTCATCATTTACAAATTATTACTCACATTTAAGGAGAATATTACAAATAGTTTTATTTACCGAATGCAAGAATAATATTTATTTGCTATTCTTTTAAATGAAAATTTTTGCATTGCAAATTAACATTTATTAATTTGTTGATACCAACAGGATATTTCATGTAGGTTACATAATGTTGCTATTGTTGGAATATGTGAAAAGGACAGAAAATCGAGGGCAAGACACTCACGTATTTCCAGGTGCTCTATATTTATGAGAAATAAAAACAAATGATAACAAAAAAAAAACTTTTATTACTTCAAACTATAGTATAGACATTAAAATCCATGCAACATTTTTCTTTATTATAACTAATATATACTCTGTAAAACAGCGGCACATAGTTATTTTCAAAACATTACTACTTATAAAATACAAGATTGAAAGCATTACATTATAAGACAAATATTTATTTTAAGGATCATCAGCAGTTTTAAATAAAATTTTAAAATGCTAAACTGATAAAATAATGAAATCAACTTTTGTAAAAAAAATTATTCATTCTTTGATGTCATTAAATATATCAATATTTTAACCAGTTTAAAACATCCAATTATTTCAAATAACATATTATAAAAATTAATTCAACAGCAAGTTTTCAAGAAGACATTTTAATAAACAGTATAATCTAATGTTTCAAATTTGTTGTCCATCAACAAAGCTATATATAAATTTGTTCAATAATGAAAAGCTCGTTTTACTTAAATGCATAATAATCCATAATGTTTTAGGAACAATGCTAACTCCTGCTTAATTCGAATACAAATATGTAACTATGAAAAACAATTAAGATCTTCAAATCCAAGATTCAATAACATTTTGATAAAGTTAATCTTCCATGCAAGTAAGAGCTTGTATACTTTGCGCCAGTTGACCCAGTTGTTTCCATCTTTCGCCTGCAAGACGGGTTGCTGCTTGACTGCTTTGAATAAATTCTTCCACTGAAATTTGCATTTCCTGAACTTTATGCTTTAAATTAAGAACTTCTTGATCTTTAGCTTGCAGCTACAGAATAAGAAAATTTTAATGAATCAAAAATTTACAATTAAACCATATTTACAAATTTTCGAAATCAACGAAATTAAGCCAACATTTTAAAATGTTACACATTTTAAATTAAAAAGAATAAAAGAATAAGAATGCATGTAACACTCATCTTTACTAGTAATATAGATAATGGTGTGTGTAGCGCTCTACAGGCCCGATCGTTTAATTTAAAGCTGCACAATTAGGCATATATATATACTTTGATGGGTGGGAATGTGTACTTCAGGGTGATTAAAAAAAAATTAATTAATTAAAAATAAGCAAAATTTTTATGAGAACTTCCAAAAATGTATTTGCACAAAAATAAAGTATACGCCATTTCAAAATTAAAGAAACTGTCTTTTTAACGATATCAATTGTATAATTGTACGAATTTTTCCTGAATTTCGTCAATTTTCTAAAAATATTTCTTCCGACAATGTTCCGATACGTTGTTCAGAAATTCAAACTGTTTCACTGTTTCGTCACATATTTAATCACGAGATTTCCTTCCATTGTTGAAAACTAAGGAAGTAGGATACTGTGTAGTTAAAAAATGAATTTGAAAAAAAAAAAAAAAAAGGGAAGTTGCAACGTCGTGAAATTTTAAAGATAGATGAAACGGATATTTACATTCTTGATAGCGCTACGAGTTTATGGGATTATTCCCATTAGAAATATTTATGTACATAATAAATTATATTTCAATAACGTCCTTAAAATAACATGGAGTTAATATAAGACAATTTGGCGGAATCATGGGTATGAAATTACACTAAACGATTTATTTGAAATCAAATATTATTAATATTGTCGATGAACCAACTGGTCACCTAAGGCGTTTAGTTACTAATGAAGAAGAATGTATATGTATGTATGTTGGCGCTGCACATGACAAGCTATTTGATTTATAGCTGTGGAATTTGAGATAGATATACTTTGAAGGGTGAAAATGTACACTTTGGAGCTTTTTTTGGGGGGAGGGGGAAATTTTAAAATTTTTATGAATTAAAAAAACAAGCAAGATTTTGGCGTTTTCCTGCAATAATTGCTTAGAACATAATTACATAAAATTGATTTTTACACTATTCATATATATTTATATATATTTTAATATTCATATAAATCTAATATTAAAAAATTGTGTTTTTATTTAAAAGTCGTATCTGTAATTCATTGTTGATCAAATTGTTTTTACTTTCCCGTCAAATGTCAAATCACATGATTCCCTTTCATTATTGAAATCTAAAGAGAAATGATTATGCTTAATATCAACGCAATTTACATGAAGAATAAGAAAGAAAAGTTACCATACTATGAAAGTTAGATTTTTTGGAAAGTTACGTTTTCAATAGCTCTATGTTATAGAAGTTAATTCTATTAGGATGGTTCATATGCAAAATAAATAGAAAAGGGATAAGGTTATTAAAATTATGTGACTTTGATGTCTGTTACAATTTGATAAAAATATTTCTTTCAAGGGGGGATTCCGAACATTTAAGCTATACATCTTATAACTTGAAAAGAGCCATTCTTGTATATATATAAATTTATTTCGTGTATCTCGGAAACGGCTGTAACAATTTGAATCAAATTTTATATTTAAAATTTACAGGTTCCACACAGGTTCTTTCCTGAAATACCGTGATTTTACACATACACCCCCTTTTTATATCTAATTATTGGAATTAGTATATTCAACTTCCGCTTTGAAATGTGGGCAGTGCATTATAGTGGTCAGAACGACATAAATGAAGCGTGTGTTGCAAGTTCACCGTTCGAGTCCCGCTTTTTATTTTATTTTTAATGTTTTTGCTTTTTAAATTTATTTAAATATCTTTCCTGAATAAAACGAGATTTTACACACAAAAAAACATTGTTTTATAACTAACTCTTACAGCCTTTTTTTATGCTGACAATAGCACTTTTTCGGACCCTATTTCACCATTGTAAAACTGAGTGCAGTTCAAAAATATAAGTCATGATAGATAAATTATAAAATGAATTCTGTAATATAGCAGATTTTTTCGAATAACCTGTTAAACTAATTAGTTAACTAAATTTGCACTTAAGTGTATCTATGATTTTTTTTTATTTAAATGACCAGTTCATATGTAGTTAAATTGAAAAATGCTTATAAGTAATTTGTAAGTGATTCTTATCTAAATATCTACTGCCCCCCCCCCAAAAAAAATAAATTTACAAAAAAAAAATTACTATCGAGCGAAACTTTTTCTAGATATTAAGGAGATTTAATTGAAAGAAAACACGAACAATTTTCCCACTGAAGTTTCTAGTCACTGGAACCGGAAATGTATATAAAATGGTGTTTAGCATAAATATAAGCATGAAGTGATTAAAATATGAGTATCTAATGTGAAAATATTGTCATATTCAAAATTCCAATCTGATCAAAATATTTTGAACAGGTTGGGTTTCTTCTATGATCACCTTGGATTTAAATTAATTATAAAATCCTAGATCTTTATCATTTTTAATAAAAGTTTTACGTAATATCAACAATTTTATTTCATTTTTTTGCCACACGAAATGCAAAATTTCCGGAAAACATAAAATACATATTGTTTTGTACCACAAGGAGTTAACTTAAAATAGGTTAAATAATTTTGAATTACAAACACATCACGCCAGATTTGCATTCCTAACATTGATAAAAATAAACAATGTGATGAATTGCTTTTAAAATATTTTTTAAAGATATAAATTATTGTGCAGATAACCTGTTGCTTAAAATGAAGAACTTCATCTTTAAGGTAAGTGTTATCTCTTGTAAGAACTATATTTTCAGTCTTCAGCATCTTCATATTTTCTTCTCTCTGATCAAAACGTTGTTGAAGGTGAAAACTTTTTT
Source organism: Argiope aurantia (assembly GCA_026543865.1). Classification (NCBI taxonomy): domain Eukaryota; kingdom Metazoa; phylum Arthropoda; class Arachnida; order Araneae; family Araneidae; genus Argiope; species Argiope aurantia. Next base: position 227,591 of record JAPMOR010024825.1, on the reverse strand, counting down.
CTTCTTCTCGACTCTTGAAACGCTTTTCATCCGCAAGCTTAAAAAAATGATATATATATATATATATAAAACTACAGCTTTTCACAAAATAACTGATTTAAAAATTTGCTGCAATATGCAATTTGCACATAATTAAAATTTTCCTGCATAGAGGAAATTCCAAATTTTTTGTCATAATGGCTGGCAATATAAATAAATTAAAATCAAAAATATAAAATCGTTAATATTAAATACGAAACATTTATTTGCTATAAATTATGTACTCATTATGTAAAATGGGGAAAAAAATGACAATTTTTCTACAAGTCACAAAAAATATGATCTTTGGTATGTCATTTCAATTTTGAATAATACAAATAGTATATGAATTTTAAGTTAAGTCTGAGATATAATCAACAGTGAATGTAGAAGAATGGGGAAAAAAGTCATGATTCTTATTATAAAGATTAAAAATAAGCTACATGATAATTACTGATGAAATGTGAATTTTATATTCGTATGAGTCATATAACAAACAACTCTGTTTATATGAGTCAAATTTTGAAGAATGTGTATTAAATAAAATACTAATATACAATTTAAATACTTATTTGTGATATTAATAGTCACATCTCCAAATAAGGTTTGACCATTTCTGAAATAGTATTATAATCAAATGACTGTATGAAAAGAGGCTATATTTCTTTATATTTGGGTATTTTTTATTGAATAAACAGAAACGTGGTGCTAGACTGTAATTTTTTGCCACTCATGATTTATACCGTCTTGCATCTACAACATATGCACAAATTTGTCATTTGTCAAATTTTGTTGACACCTATCTACGTTTTAATGGAAATGTAGAGTTAATCTGATTCCCATTATTTGATTAATTCCTTTTGAAATGTTGGCTTATTTAATCAAATAGGAAGTACTTTTATTCATTAATTATAAAAAAAATGTTACATAAATCACGTTTTGATCGACAAACCTAAGTGCCCCTTATGCAGTGCGATTTTTTTAAGAATAAAGAAATTGAAAATGTCATCAAAAATGACATTTTTAATTATAAAACAGTAAGGTAAGCACAATAAATGTTGATTAGAAGTTTTCAAACCAAATACAAATATATAATACACATTTAAAGCAACTGGTATCATTAAAACAAGGTCAAGTTTGCAAATATATATTCCTATGTCATTTTATAAGGAAAAAAGTAATCTTGCATGCAGAAGGAAAACGAGCAAATGAATGTGAAATGATAATTAAAATACCATAAAGCAAAAAATTAAAAAAATTGTCTATATTTAAAAATTGAAATTTAATATTCTATAATTTAAAATATGATAGCACATATTTATTATTTATCATTTATTTTCTAAATTACTGAATTACAACAATAGCGGCAAAAATATATATAAACAGATTTCCAAATCTTGAATTATATTATAAATATATACATTTAATCACTTATTTAAAATTTTAAATATTATTAGATAAATAAAATATATAAGCTTATGAAATTGGACTCAAACCTGATGAGCCAATGAATAAGAATGGTCCTTTTCTTCTTTCAGAAGTTGATTTAAATGTTCTATTTCGTCTTTTAGAGATTGTTCTCTTCCTTTTGTTTCAGATGCTTCAAGGATAGTATTCAAATGAACTTGCTCTAAGGATGCAAGCTTACTTTGTTCCTAATTCATAGAAAAAAATAATCTAACTTTAATAGGATTGAAATAATCTAAGTAAAGATTTTTCGCAATTACTACTTAAACTGCACTTCTTAAACATAGAATGAAAGGAGGAAAATAAAGAAGAGATACAAGGAAAAAAGATTTATTAATGAGAAAATTCGTAAGAAAAATTTTTAATGCTTTTCTAGTAGTATTTATAGTATCGTTTGCTCAAAGAATGATTTTTCTAGATTTTGGATTTTCAAATAAATTCAATTAACTAACTTGATTAAATAAGAAGCAATTTATTTAGATATTCATATTTCATTTGGATATGCCTAAATATATCAATTTCAGTGGAATTAAGTAACAAATGATAGTTCAAGGAACTAAAACTTTAACTATTTTTCAAAATTAATCTCATTTTCCAGATAACTTGGATATAAAATTATTTTTCAATCTACAGCATGGAATGATGATGTAAGTGCAAGGTTTTAAATAAATATTAACAGCTCTAATTGTACAAAATTCACAACAATTTCTTTATGGAATAGTGTGGCATTCAGAATATTGAGCATCATTGTGGGGATATTGGGTAATGTCTTATCCTAGTAAGCAAATAATTATGTAATTGTCTAATAAATCTCAATAATCAAATCGAAGGGGTGAGGATCATAGTAAAACACTCATAGTTTCCTTAAGTCATATAATCTGTATGAAGGAAGAATGATGCAAATTACTTATTGGTCAGTTCATATAAGAAATGATTCCTAATAATTTTTTGATAATTAGATATTATTGGGAAAATAAAGCAATATTTATATATTCAAAGGCTTTTTTAAAATTTATCTTACCGTTATTTGATAGCAATATCAAAAAAATTAAACATTTCTGAAGATAATGCTTCTTTTAGATTTTTTATATGGAATATTGTATTCTTAAACAGTTTGTACCCGATTTTGAACTAAAATAACATGTCGTATAAAGAGAGGCATTCAAAGCGTTTTCTTACTTCTCTTAATTGTGCTTTAGCTTCCGCTAATTCCGATTCAATATCAGAATGTCTCTTTATAAGTTCCAAGTTATCTTGAGACAACCGCTCTCGAAGCAAATGTTCATGATCACGCGATCGTTTTAATGTTTCAATCTCTTCATATAACTCCTCGATTTTAGTCTGAAAATAAAATCACATGATTAAGAATAATTATCAACTGTGAAGTATCCAACTTTTTAAACTTTTTAGCATTTTTAGCATTGCACTGTTGGAATTGTGAACAGAGAGAAACTATATAAATATTCATTTCCCAAAAGAAATCTAGCATCCAAGCACAGATTTTTGAAGTGTTTGTTATGGAAGAAATATCGAAAAAAAAAAAGTATTTCTTAAAAGTATAATAGCGATACAATAAAATTTTACCTTAAGTTCTTTTAGAGCTCCATCATTTTCTGTGGAAGATTTAGCTTCAATAATCATTTTAGCTTCAAACAAATTTTTTTGGAGTTTTTCTTTAGTTTCCATAAGCTCTTGAAGAATTTCTTTATCATGAAGTTGCTAAAAAATAAAAATACATTACTCATTTCAATAATGAATAACTTTACATTTTTACCCTTATTATATGTTAGACTTCTAACAATGTCTAATTAAAAAAAAGAATATAGAAATATCACTTCTAAATCAATTAATGCGATGTAAAGTGTTATTTAGTTCAAATAGAAATTATTTCATTCAGAACACACATAAAATTATAAATACTTCTCTTTCAATTTGCTGAATTTTAATTTCAAGGTTATCATAATCTTCTTGTAAAGCTTGGTGTTCTTGATTAACTTCTTGAAAAGATGCTTCAATTTTAATGTTTGATTCATGCAATGAATCTCTTTCTTTTTGCAATGAGACCATATCTTCGAGAAGTTTGCATTTCTCTTTCCTAAATCTTTCTGCATAAAATAAGAGGGAAAATGAATATTTGATGCCATGATAAAATATTATGAAAAGATTCAATGATTTTAATAAAATTTAATTTTAAATTTGTAGAAAAATTTAAAGTTAAGTAAGCAAAATGGGAAATATCAACCTAGAAACAGCACTTGAGTATCAAATAAATACTACAGGTTTGTGCTTGGTATTTAAATTGTACAATCTTTAATTGGAAAAGATTGTGAAAAAAGTTGAAAGGATTAAATATAAGACAGTGTTAGTCCCAGATCTGAAAATCAGATTAAAATGTCACAAAGGAAAACTTTAATGAAATTTTTTATTGCATTAAAATACTGCATTTAAAATTTCATAATTTCACATAATGGTAGATTTTATTTATTCATGGATTTTTATGGATTTGTAACTGTTATCTCAAAATCCATAAAAATGTATTCTTTGCTTTTTTTAAGATAATAACAAAATACAATAAAGATAAAAATAAATGAGTGGATGTTGTTAATAATATATGAAGTGAATGGCACATTTTTCTGAAATACTATTAAGTGCAAAAATAACATCTTTATTTCTACATATTTGTGAAACATGCAGCTAAGCAAGCTTAAGTAAGAAAGTTTGTTTTAACTCAGTCCAAATTATTTGGTAGTGATTCCATGTTTGATATAGGTTGAGAGATATAGGTCATTTTGTGATTTAGCTTTTCCATATTATAATTTATTTTCATGCGAAAAATTTTGTGGATATTTCAACTAAAGCTGTAGGCATTTTTTTTTTTTTTTTTGCAACAACCAAACTGGCTGCGTAAAATAGTTAGAAAAAGAAAGGTATGGTAATGCATAACATCATAATAATAATTTAATTGTCTAAGAGATGGCCCTTTCCTGAGTAATTAACAGCATTTTTAAATCTAATTTTTATCGAGATATTTTAAAAATATTTAAAAATACATGAAGTATTCTTTACATGGTAAAAGATCTTTCACATAAATTTACTTAGTGTTTATAAAACTAAATAAAAAAACACAAAGCACACTTCTTTAAAATGATTAATAAACATTTCATTAAATAAACAGTAACATACCTTCTAATTCTTCAAAAATTTTTTGACTTCTATCCTTTTCAGATCTTAATAAATCAATAGTGGTTTGTTTTCGTTTAATTTCTATCTTCATATTCTTAATTTCATTATGACAATCCTGTTTTAAAAGAAAATTATCTTTATATGACTTACTTTATACTCAATGAATATTAATCAAGGAAATATTAACAAATAATTATTGCAATGATAATAAATGTAATTTAAATGATAATTATAATGTAATTTAATAATTAATAAATGTATAATGTAATTTGAATAATAGGCCACTACAAAATTAGAACATTTTAAGCATTTCATTTAAAGCAAAGAATTATATATATATATATATATATATATATATATATAAAACATATCGAACTATAATATATACTCATATAATGCTAAAAAGATGAGTAATTTTTTCTACAGTTTTATTTTAGATACGATTCTCAATGAAACTAGATAAATAAAGAGAAATTAACAAGCAATACTTACTGTAAGTTTCTTAACCATTCTTTCACCTTCAACAATCATGGATGGATGTTGTTTGCTGCTTTCTTGCAAATATGTTCTTTTGATAATAATTAAGGCTAACTACTACTGTCTTAAAATTTTGCTCAGAAATTTAGCTTTTATGTATTAAGATTAATTTTTACTAATAAAATACCATCTGGAAAAAATTAGAAAGAACTAAAATTTACAGTTTAAAGACAAAACCAATTCAGCAAGAGTATGTGAAGTGAGTATGCGATGTGTAAGTGAATACACTGAATAGTGAATAAAAATAACATTAAATATAAAATAAAATAAGTTTGCACATAAAATTTTGTGGAAAATCTTTTTCTAGTTGTTTATACTTTTTGACATTTTTTAAAAACGGAAATTTTGATTAATGAAAATTAGAAAGGCTGTCAGTAATATTCACATATTAATATTCTAAGATTATATAAATTAAAATTTTTTCAACAATTAAACAAAATGAGTGTAAGAAACTTTTTAAATAATTAAAAAGAACCTTAAAGGTGTAAGTATTTATATGATTGCTTCATTTTGTCTTGTCAAGCAATTTTTTAAAAAAGTTTGAAATAAATATATTTATAAATGAGAATTAAAAAAAAAGTATTTTAGTAAAATAATGCAACAGTAAAAATGCTTATGAGAAATTATAAAATTTTAAAATAATGCTTATATTAAATTTAATAAACTGTAACTTTTTCTAATCCATAATTTTTTTTAGTATAAATAAGAGAAGAACAACAAACAGATGTGTGATTTCTTAGAAATTCTACTATTGCAATCCTATTACTCATATCTACGTAACATATCTACACAAAGATTATGAGAGTAAAGTAAAATTATATAAAAGGTTGATTATCAGAAATCAGATTTTGATTTAACTTAGTTTGATTTCACAAAACATTGATTAAAAGTTTATAATACCACATGTCTCCTCCTTTATAGACATACCACAGTATCAAACTTTTTAATAACACAAATTTACTAACATTTAGGATTAGAATAGTTTACTTTATTTATAATTTATTTTTTAAAAAACTTTTTTTTGTTAAGAAATATGTATTAAAAGAATATATATTATTGGTATACTGATATAGGTGTCCAAGTCAAAACAAGATGTGCTATGTGCTTTTGTTTCATTATAGCAGAAAACAGCAGAAAAAATGCACATTAACATAAGTGCAACATATATAATGTAATGGCGATATATTAATGTATAATTCTTTGCTCTAAGATGGCATTTAAAAGTAAAAACTAAGAATACAGTTTTCATTTAACGTGATCACTTTTAGCTGCATATCCCTGATATGTGATACATCTGCTTTGCATAAAAAAGAGTCTGCAATTCAAATAAAATTTATCTTTGCTTCTTTATTCGTTTAGATAAACTGAGAAAGTTTTGCTGGTTTGTCTTCAATATAAGCTCATTAAGGATTCTCAAACAGTAAAATAGACTCAATACTGTATTTCATCTATGTGTTATTTCTTCTAACTTCACTTCATTTTTGCAGCTATTCAAACATTTTTCTTTTCTTTTCTTTCTTTCTTTTGTTCTTTCTTTAACAAATGCCATAAGTGGAACTTGAAAGGCATTTTGAGAAATATAACATTCAGGGTATAAGAAATTAACAGAGAATACCAAAAGAAAATAGAATAAGAGATGTATTAGAATTCTGGAATCTAGCCTCACCCTTCTTTCAAAATGAGAAATTACTATTAACATTTAAGCAATATGTTCCAAATATGTATATATGTTGATCGATAAATAAAATCAAATAACAAAGTTTTATAAGTTAATTAATGAAGGCAAGAGAAAAACATTATAAGTTATTGAAAAAGTTGGAAATATTATCCATTATTATCCAGGCTGGCTTAAAAAGTCAACAAAATTCAAAAGTTGACATAGATATTGATTACTACTAAGGCTGCTTCTGTTTGTTGATTATAGCTGTTTCTCAGCAATAAATATTATACTTGAAATGTCCATTAAGAAAAATACATATAAAAATGATATTTGGAGAACATGGGGGAAAAATTATGCATATTTACTCAAATTAAATCAAGGTTAGTCCTCATCTTATGATTACTTTCATAATAATCAAATTTAATTATTTCATTTGTGTAATAAGTTAATGCATTAAGTTGACAAAATCAATAATTCAGAAATCAATCAATCAGACAATCAATTTCAGAAAACTAACAAAATTCTACTGCCATATTAATCAATTTATGTTGCTTTAATGTATGTAATTGTTAATATTATATTTGTTCAAAGTATATGAATGCAGACATTTCTCATATATTTCTTTTATGTTGGCTTAAGAAATAAAAATAAAATCTTCACATGAAAAAAAAAAACCCAGAGATAAATATACACATTAAATATATAAATTGAAAAAAAAAGGATATAAATAGGCAACTTCATTTTCTAAAACAAATATTTGCTGTTGCAAATTTTCAATATATTCAGCTTGTGATTCCACCACACAGTCTGAATCAGATGCACAGTAAGGCTTATTTCTAAAAGAAAAATATCAATAAATGAAGCATTTTGCATGGGAGGTGTTTTATTCATTAAAATGATATTCCAAGTTTGTTAACATATGGATTTTGATTTATTAATTATCATTGTATTAATACATAGGGATTAAGTTAAGAACATCCCAAATCTGCTTAGCTACAAAATGGAAGAAATATGTTGTTTTTATTAGAGCATGAATTTAAGTAAAACATACCCATGACTTTGATAAAGCAAATTTGTATGTAAATGTCTTTTTTTTTTTTACAGACATTTAATTTTCTGTTTTCATTTATAGCAAACTAAGATTATTAAGTTCACGTTTTCACTTTTAAGTCACAATTTGAATTAAAAATACACAAGAAAGTTGTCTATTCAAATGAGTTTTAAATAAATATTTCTAAATAATTGCTTTTTAAAAGTTAGAAGCACTGAAAAATCAAATTTACATAAATAATTTTGCAGACTGTTTCTTATAAGGACATTCTATGCATGATCCATTTACAATTTGATGACAAGAAAGTAAATGATAAAACAGTATGACATTTAATAAATTTGAGAATCTTAATATAATGTAATTTGAAGTCTCATAAGAATAATAACTAAAAATATGAACATCTGTGAGCCAATTAAACAATATAGTATTAGAAAATATCTACATACCATCAAATAGTAGACCAATAAAGTATTGTTTTAGGAAATAACTATCTGAACAAAACTTGATTACATTTATTATATAATGGTACTTGTGTATCAACTGCAGGTAATTGGTAAACTTTTGGCTACATCATGTTACTGGTGAACACAATTAATATTATAAATGACTTCTACGGTGAATAATTTTTGAAATACGTAATACCTATATACTTAATATAGGTATCGAGTGTGTGGTTAATACACAAATACTTAGATATTTCTGATCCTTTATGCACACACAATAATAGTTTTGTATCCAAACTCTACTATCGATTCTTTGTATGATAATTGGCAATTAAATATTAACCACTTACCACTGGCAAAAACAGTCAAATTTTGGTTATGAAAGAATGTATTAATGCAAGATCTTTATTATCATATAATTGATAAATACCAAAATAAATAAATGTTTAGAGACAATAAATAAATAAAAATTATCGTGGTTGAAATCTATTTTCATAGATCTTTTGAATTAGTCGTCATTGGGGTAATACAAACAAGAAAGTGAGATAGTTCTTCGAGCAACCATATGAATAATGTTGATATTATTACCTGCCTTGATTTTTGAGATTTTGGTTATTTGACATCCTTGATGCAAAAGGGGCACATCAAAGTATATTTCAACTATTATTGTTAGAATATCAAGCAATACATTTCAAAATGAATACAATTAAAACAATACAAGGAAATTAAGAAATAATTGATCAAAAACTTACTTATCATCTCCTTGACTAAGTTTCATATTGAATTGCTTGATTGGTTGTGTTTTCTTATTACCTTTACAAATAGATGCTTTTTTCATTGCTAGGAAATAAATCAATTTTCTTTAATCATTGCACTAACACTAACTTATTGTGAAATAATTAATTCTTACAGTCGCAGACTTTCATAAAAATATAAAATAGTCACAGAGTTTTAAATCAATAATAAGGTTTATTAGATGAAACTGTAACATTAGAGCTAAAGAAATAATTTTTTGTAAAGATTAGATTAAAATTATTGAAAATGAATAAAAGTTGTACAAGCATACTCTCGCCTGCTCTCCATCTGTCATTTTTAAAGCTGTTGCCACAACAAAGATATCCGTTGCTAAGGAGAAAAAGTTGTAGTAGATTTTATAAAAATAAATAAAGCTCCATAATTAATAGAATTTTTCTAATAATTTTATAAACTTATTTAACATTTTATGAGTATGAAGGAGATTAAGATAATATATTTTAATTTTCCAAATAGTTAATATATTTTATATAATACCATTTGAAATTTTGTAAAAATTTAAGTAGAGAAATGCACCTACATTACATGAGATAATTTCTGACGTAATTATCACATGGTTGTCAGTAAGCCAATTAAATTTCAGAATTGTTATTGGTAACAACAGCGCTATTTTAGTTTATGTTTTTGTCAATATAATAGAAAATGGGAAATTTATACTTAATTATTGATGCTTATTAAGTTATATTGCTTTCTGATATCAGTTTAAACTTTGAAGCAAAGTATTTCTTTGTGTGCGTGGTTTTTTCCTTTATAATAATAGGAAATTCTAAAGGAAATGGTAATATAAGTATAATTACGAATTTGTCTACTTGTGTATTTCATATTGGACTGCATAGAATTTCTATCAAAAGATGGCTTTCAGAATAAAGCAAGAAAAAATAGGTATACAACTTGTTTATAATTTTCTGAAACAGCTGTTTTCAATTGTTTATATGAAAATTTACTAAAAATTTTGCACCATCTGCTAATTTCTATTTGACATTAATTTAGTTTAAAATTAGAATTTATGAATGATCATTTGTTTCCATTTTCAAAAAATAAAAGTAGAATATTTGTGCAACTTTTTTCGTGTGCCAAAATTTGTCTACGTAGTAGTGTTTTGCATAATGTTTTATTATCCTGTGCTCAAATTTATAAATTCATTGTGTTCATTTATATGCTACTATATATCACAGTTGATTTCTTTCTCTGCAAGGTTCAAACATTAATTTTCTTTCAGATTTGGGGGGTTATTTTATATAAAAATCAATATGCAGCTTGAAGTCTCTCATATTTTCCTGAATTAATAGACAGGAACTAAATATCCACTTTCAGAAATTTTTTCAAAATATGAGAGAAATTTTTTTATAATGTTGTATTCATAAAATAAACTATCTGTTCTGTAAGTTAGAATTAGTTCAATTCTGCATGAAGAGTTACATACTTTAGTACAAGATCTGATAAAAAGTATAAAATCGTTATTGGTTCACAATTGGTAAAATCCAATTAATAGTGATTTTCATTAAAATACTGCTCTTTGCTTTAAAAAAAGTCAACTAACTTTATTGCATGATTGTGATTAAAAAAATTCTCTTGGGAGAAAAATCATCCTTAACATTTTTAGCTAAAATGCATAGATTTTTATTGCATTTTCATGAGGTTTTATGACCTTTATGAAAAAACAAAAAATGAATACAAGCTTGCCAAATTTTAAATAATTATATAGTTTGATTAAGGTTTTTGATTTGATTATATTTTATAAATTTTTACTCTGCATGTAAAGGGATGTATAGTATGCTAGATATATTTTTAATTTCCTTATTTTATTTCTTTATAATGCAAATTTGTTAAATTTGCAAATTTGATGAAGTAGAATAATGAAATTTTCTGATTTAAGGTCAATATGTTTAATAGTATCATACACCTTTCTGACTAAAACAAATCTTTTAAAGTCTTGTAGAGGGTTTCAAAATCTTCAGATAGTTAAAAAAAGAATACATTAAAAAATACATTAAATGCTATTAATTTCATTTAGTAGGTACAATATACAATTAATTTGATGAATTATTTTAGTAAAATATTTTCTCTTCATTATATTTTTACTTTTCATAATAAGTTTATTATAATCATTTTCTTTATTTTAATGGAAATAATGGAAAATAAAAATAAAATCTTTCTGTATGCTGATATCTCTTGAAAAGAAAATTTGATTTTTTTTTGTGTGTGTTATAACTAAAACACTTTAAAAAAATCTGTGTTATGTATGATTTCTACAATCATACTTTTAAAACATTAGGTCCGAGTAATCTATGATATTGCTTAGATATATTTTGCATTCTTCATAAAAATAACCTGTTTGTTATAATTTTGTTCCCTTTTAACCATCTACAGAGACCTTCAAGGAGCGGGAATAACAAAGTGTTTAGTAAATATTTAGTTTTTAGTGTTGGCTAAGAGAAATTATTCTATTTCATATTGCCACTTTCGTAGAGGGATTTTTTAAAACATTTTTGTTGTTTTTTATTTACATATTTTAAACTCTATTGTGATTATTTAGTGCAAAAGAGATTTAAGATGATTGGCATATATATATTTTAAAAATTATGTACAAGTCTTGTGATTAGTAACAGTACTTGAAGGTGGAGTTACTACATGACAGAACTTTTTCCCTAATATTATGTTACATTTTAGAATAAATTTTTCATAGTATATATGACAAAAATATACAAGGAAGCTGGGGAATTTTTTTGTAACACTGTAGAAATATGTCCAAGAATAAGCTTATTTTAAGTAGTATCTATTTATAAAAATAAATTATAGATGAAAATAAATTATAGATGAAAAAAAAAAGTAATGTGAGATCCATGCTGTATTTGAATTATACTGTATCTAACAAAGCCTCAAATTATTATTATAGCTGTTTTTCTTTCACCTCACTTTGATATTAAAGATACTTGTGTTTTAACCGCATGTCATTGGCAAACATAATTAATAGGTTAACTGGATTTCTATGTCCATAAAGTGCAATAAATATCTATGGATATTAATCATTGGAATGCAGTTAATATGCAGGTACCCTATTAATTTATTATGCTTTTGTGAATATTGTCCCAAACAAAATATTTTTAAATAACTTTTTTGTTGAATCTTTTTACCTAAAATGATAATTTAATGTTTTATCTTTCTACTGGATTTAATTATTTTCTAGGCTCTGTTTCTGTAGATACTTTCTGCCTGTAGTATTCTCCTACACACTTCCTGTACTCTCCTACATTTTCTTCCTACTTTGCCCCCATTACAAAGTAACAAGCTTTACATTATCCCATTGTTCAAAGTTATAATGATTGTGGATAAAATATAGTTGGCTGTGCATTTTATTTATTTAGTTTGCAAAAAAAAAAAAAAAACTTCCTTTCTTGTTTTTTTAAATTCTCAGATTGAATCAAGGCATTTTTTTTAAATGTAAGTATATATTGTAATAATTATAGTGAAACATTTTAAATATGGTATCTTTCCTTTTCATTTAAATATTAAATTAAAAAAAAAGTGTTAACAAGAATTTAGTAATGTATTATTGATTTGAACTTTTTCTTACTTTTTTTGAGTTAAAATAAAGATTTGTTCCCCCTTATCCATAATTGAAAACTCAAGATGCAAGAAATTTGTATGACAGTTACATTAGATGAAAACTACTGAAAATATTTAAGAGAAAGCACTAATTTCAATAATAATCCAGTAGAAAGATAAAACATTAACTGATGGGTTTTATTTCTGAAATTGAGAATCTTAAGGGGAGGTGGGATATTTTGCAACATTATAGATAGTGGAATGATGAGCTAATCATTTCATTATTTACATCTTCACACATTTAAAGCAATGTTTTCAATTATAAGAATTGCATTTTATTATTATGTTCTCTGATAAAAATGTTTGAACCATGTATAATGTTTAGAGTATTATTACAAAAATATTTTCTGTTATTATGACAAGTAAAATTAAATACAAATTTATAATGTTTTTATATATCTGATCAATAAAATATTTTAAAATTTATCAACTTTGTCGGATATGAACACAATAATATCCAAAATGAGTCTGAAATGCTTTTGAAAATAGAGATCTGTTATTATATTGCATAACTAAAGTGAGTAATTTATATTCGGAATTTAGATTTAATTGTGTGTTGTTTTAAAGATATGAAGTTTTAATTGTTTTGTAATTATAGTACTTTATAAAAATGCAATGCTATGATCTGATTATTAGAATTGACTTCCCATTTTAGTTTAAGTGAAAGTTTTTTGTAAAAATAATTCTATATTGTTTTATTTGATATTATTTTTCAAATCTTACTGGCTTTCAATAATTTATATAAAACTGACATTTATTGATTAAGAATGTTTTCTCTTATTCTTGATATAAGAGAAATTCTTGATATCTCTTATTCTTGATTATTTATTTTTAATAAAATGAATATTACATTATTGTTTCTGAATATGAAATTAAGTATTTTTAACTGAATGAAATTTCTTAAGTTTATTTTTACTGATTTCACATTAGCTCCTGAACTGGACAATGCCAGGTCCAAATTGGAAGAAGCTTTGCAATATATTATGGAAAAAACTGATGAGAGGTATTTATATATATTTTACAATCTGTTTTGAAATTTATCTTTCTAATATAGTTTTGACATTGTAATTAAATTAAGGAAAATATCTTTTCAGTCCTTCAACATCTGATGATGAATATCATAAGGGATTAAATGATATTTCTATAAAAAAGTAAGTTCTAAAATTTTTTTGTAGCTATTAATTTTGATGAAATATTTAAATGCATTTGTGCAAATAGTTATAAATGATTCATTATAATTTTCTTTGCTTTGCTATATTTTGTACTAGCCGCCTTTGACGATCAGCCTGTTCGCCAGTATTACCGCTCACTAAAATTTTCAATTAAATATTTTAAGTAACTGGTCTCTTAATAGATTTTCAAACAAAACATTTTTCATCTTCAAATTTTGATAGTCATACCAAACTTATACTGTTGTTTAGATCGTCTCTTTCAATTTACTATATATATTTTGCTAATTTGTTGTCATTTCCGGTAAAACTTCAACTTTAATTTAAAGTGGAAATGATGAAATTGCAATTAATATAAAGATATTTTTAAATAAAACCAAGCGTTTTATTTTATTTATCATCTTTATTGTTATTTATTTATTATTATTATTACTGAATATGAGTATTGCAAACAGAATCACTTGGTATTTAAGTCTTATGTGAACTACAAAACATTTTTCATAATTTATGTAATATCTCAAACAACAATTCAACAAAAATTTCTCAGTTTCAGCATCAAATTCAGTTTTTAGATTTGCTTTCAAAAGGATTGAAATGAAATCAATAATAATATTTTTTTCCGGCCTATAAATATATTTCAAAAATTATGAAGTCTAAATTTAATGCAGTAAGGTATATTCTGAGAAATATTCTGGACACACCAAATTTTAAATAAATGAATGAATGTTTCTATTTTCCACGATCAAGTAAGACTTATTTATGAAGTTTTGAATGTATAAAATTTAGAAAAACTCAACATTTTCATAATCTTAGTCCAATTAATCTTGACAAACCTGCGCGCTAATTGGTGTATTTTCTTTGAAACAATCGATGGAAAATCTAAAATTATCCTTTTTTTATTGCATAGTGATATTCAAATTTTCATACATCAGTCAGTTTAAGTGATTGATTTAGTTGATTGGAAATTAATTCTTTTTATTTAAAATATTAGTGTTTCAAGAACATTTTGTTATTCGTAATTTCCACAGCAGAAGCTTAGTGTAAAGTCAAAAATTCGTTATTTATTAGAGCATTTTTTTAATCAAGTTACATAAAATATAATCATTTTCCATTTAAACCATTTTAAGAGATCTGTGACTTACTAAAGTTTTACAAATCAGCTGTGTGACCCTGATTTGAATGGATATCCTGTTCATATTAAAGAAAACGCCTTAAAATATAACTGATTTATTGGATTAATGATATAGAGAGTGTAAAAGATCATAAAACAATTTTTATTGAATTTATTTTTTAGAAAAAATAGTATTGCATATGTTTTCTTTCCTACAGACACGTGCTGAAAATTATATTTTTGCAGAATTTAATTCCAAAAAGATTTAATTTATTTTTAGTTGGAGCTTTAATCATTGTGATCTCAACACTTTGAAAAAAGCTAATTTTTTTCCCATGAATACGAAACGTGCTCGAGCAGCTTAAATTTTATTTTTATTTTGTACGAAAAAAAATTGTTGAAAAATATATTTAAAATATTTATTTAAAAATTCATTAAAAATAGAAATTTTATTTTAAGGTTAAAACATTGGGATCATTTAAAAGATAAATTTTTTATCTTTAACTTCATGTAAAAATCTTTTTTGTGCGGTAATATTTTCGGCAGTTATAGCAGAAACACGTCAAAATTTCGCTTAATTTTTAAATAAATAAAATTCTAGTTAAAAATTCGAAAAAATAACCCCCAGGTGCACATTCCCGGCCTCCAAGGTATACATGTGCTAAATTTGGTAGCTGTAGGTTGAATGGTCTGGCCTGTAGAACGGCAACACACACACACATTGAGCTTTATTATAAGTACTACATAGAACAAACACATCAAAAGTAAACATAACATTTCAATAGTTGCCAAAAACAAAAGAGAGAAAAAATGCAATTAATAAGCAGACAATATTTAGAAAAATACAGATATTTAGACCTGGAAAATGAAATTATCTGAAATTAACCATACGAGCAGACAATATTTATAAAAGTAAAAATATTCAAACCTGAAAAGGAAAATATATGAGTTATTCCATCAATAAATGCCATAAGTTTGTTTATATCTTCATTATTTTATGAGTCATTTAACATCAAAATGGGTCCGGGAGTAAATAAACACCCTGTATAGAGAGTGTAAAAGATCATAAAATAATTTTTCTGGAATTTATTTTTTAGAAAAAATAATATTTCATATTTGTTTCATTTCTTACAGACACGTGCCGAAAATTATATTTTTGAAGATTTTATTTCCAAAAAGATTTAATTTATTTTTAATTGGAGCTTTAATCGATGTGATGGCAACAC
>JAPMOR010024825.1:182359-211207 GCA_026543865.1 Argiope aurantia | reverse complement strand
TAAAATTCTAGTTAAAAATTTGAAAAAATAACCCCCAGATGCACATTCCCGGCCTCCAAGGTATACATGTGCCAAATTTGGTAGCTGTAGGTTGACTGGTCTGGCCTGTAGAGTGTCAACATACACACACACACATTGAGCTTTATTATAAGTATAGATAATTGAAAATTTAGTTATTTGTCATCTCTGAAAATCATTTTTCTCTTCTTTTTTTTTTTTTTACCTTTATTTTGATAAAAGAGTTATTTTTCATGTAAAGTCACATTTTGAATTATTTAACATGTTATTTTCACCTAAAATAAATTTTTGTTTACTTCTATATCATTTTCTTTGGTTATTTTCTGTTCATTAAATTAAATAATGATTTTCATAGTTTTTTTCCACGATGAACTTAATAACAGGCTAATTTATAATCATCATAAAAAATGAATAAAAATTCTTCATAAAGTTGTATCATGATTATATTATAAAGGTATTTTCCCCCTCTTCATTCCTTTTTTTTTTCCCAATTACAGATTTGCTAAGTTAACTCATTTTGGAATTTTGTTTGTATAGTTATTGTTTTCTTAACATTCCAAAACAAAATTAACTGTTTTAATTTTATTATCACTAGTCAAATAATTTTTGTCTCTTTAAAATTTTCAAATTTTGCTCTAGTACAATTCTTCTAGTTTTAATGCAGATTTAATTAATTTTATTTGATGATTCATTTTATTTTTTATATGAAAACTATTATAATTTTCAAAGTAGCACAAATAGCAAAGTGAAGGAAAGCATGAATCCTTTAAAATGAAAAAAGGTGAAAGAAATGCAAACATATTATACAGTAGAATAGAGTGGAAGGAAAGGGGGAGAGAGGGCGATGATCTTTTAAGCAAATTCTAATAAGGTTTAAAAGTTGCAAAAATTATATGTTGAATTTTCAGTTCATATAAAAGATCTGAAATTTGGAAAAGAAGACTAAGTACATTATATTTACCTTAAAGTTGGAATTATGCATGCTTCAGTTTATATATTTTTAATAGAGTCTGAGCCCTTTTTGATGTATCATAATAGAGTAAATATTTTAGGGAATCACATGGTTTATTTTAAATTTATGCATTACTATTAAAATTTTCAAAATTTCAGAAAAATTGAAGGTGGAGTTCAGTATATATATATATATATATATATATATATATATATATGTAGGACAGAAGATATGGAATGGTTCTAGAAACAAAGCAAATGTGAGAAAAAAGATACTATCTTTTAAGAAAAAATAAGAATTGGAATTACTGAAGAATAAGGAAAAGCAAATATATTAGCATTATATTTGGGGCTGGTAGATAATTTGCCACACAACAATGGCTCAGCAACAAACACAAATGGAAAAAAAATATTATCTGCAATGTTAACATTCAATGCCCATGCATTGCTTATTTCTGTATTTCATTTCAACGAATCACTATTCTGATATTTAAGGGAATTTTTGGGTGGAGAGAAAAATGGAACCAGCATTTTCTCTGAGAATTTTGGTTTTAACTAATGCCTGATAGTGAGATTATAAATTTCAAAGCAGTTGAGTTAAATAAAATCTGCGTAAATAAAATTAATCTTAGTTTTTTTTCAAAGTTTAATAATTGATTATTTTATTTGTTCTGAAGATAAAATTTTGTTTCATTAAAAAAAATTTCCCAATTCTATATTTAACTTGTTGAAAAGGGCAGTCAGAATCTATAATAATAATAATAATAAAACTGTTGAAACCAAGAAAGAAAGAATGCTACATTATACCACCTTTATTCTGAAAATTAAATATGTTGAAATTTGATTAAAAAGATCGGTTTAAATCAACTTTCTTAAATAAATCAATTTTGCACACTCTAATTCATTAGATAAGTTGTGGATAAAACTTGCTTTGCAGCATGGTGAACTGAAAAATTGCCAAAAGGATGAACAGATGCAAAATGTTCTCTCTCTTATCAAACAGAATGTATTAAATCACTTGCAGAATTATCAAGAAAGGTAGTTCCTTATAATTTAAAATACTTGGTTGTGTCTGTCTGTAAATCAAGAAAAAAACTAAAACCATTTACACAAACTCAAAATGTTTTGCATTGTTTTTAAATATGATTTCTCTGTCATCAAGCAAGTAAAAAGAAGTATTTAAATGCTACTCGCAAGTAAAAACTGTAATGTGTATAAGTTTAGCATAAAGGTAAGTTTTTTGGCATTTTTAATTTTTCCTAATGTTATGCACATTGTATAGATTAAAGATTCAAAGTTAAAAAAAAAATCCCCCTTTATTAGTATGCGCATAAACAACTTTCAGTGTAGAATTTGTTACTCAAAAAAAAAAAAAATTATCTTACAGTAAGAATCATTACTTCATCTTTTGTTTTAAAGTTACATTTAAAAAAGCTTTTTACTTTCTTTTATTTTATTCTTTAAAAATTTTTTTAAATTTTATTTGAATATTCTTCTTTTACTTCAGGGAACCTTCTCCTGTTTCTTCTCCAGCAAAGAAACCTGCCCAGCGGACACAACGCAAACGGCGGAGAAAGGATGAAACATTGAATAGAAATGCCAGTAATTAATTGACTATTATTCCTTTCTTCTATATATTTATAATTAATTAATTTATTAGTATTGAAGCAATCTAAAATTAATTTTAAAATTGACAGTGATTATTATTTTGTTCTTGGTTTTGTAATCAACCTTGCTTGCCTAATAATCTTTAGTGTCAGATTCTGCCTAAGTTCCCTCTAAGTTAGGTATAATATTCTCCAATCCACTTCTTTTGTAAAATTTTGGAATATAAGGATGAAGAACTATGTTTGTAAATTTCTTACTATTCTAGTTATATTTGGACTTGTGGAAGTATTATCGCTTGTATGAAGCCCTGGTTGAATTTCAAATACTGCCTAAATTAATTAGACTTGTAGTTGCAAGTATGTGCAATACCACTTGCAGGTCAAATTTTTAGTATCTTTATCAGACGAAATTGGTGTCAATAATGGAGTCAAGCAGGGCAATTCTTTATCCTGTCTTCTTTTTAATGTTGCTTTAGAGAAAGTCGTAAGAGATTCAGGAATTAACATCAGAGGTAATATGTTCTCAAAATCAACACAAATTTTGGCCTATGGGGATGATATTGACATCATTTCAAGAACTGTTTCTGCATTAAAAGATACTTTTCTTTCTTAGAGCATTCTGCTAATAGCATGAAACTTATCATAAACAGCAAAAACACAAAATATATGCCTGTACTATGTAACGGAACCTTCCATGAATCCCATCTAGAAATCGTTCTCACAAATTTCGGGTTGTCCAAAGTTTTACTTATCTTGGTTCTATAGTTACTGATGGACTAAAAGAATTTTTGAAAGAAAAATTCTGCGAGCCATTCTTAGTGGGATAGAAATCAACAATGTTTGGAGAAGAAGATATAACTTTGAGCTATATAAAATCTATAGAGAGCCAGATATTATAAAAGTTCATAAAAATAAATCAGATTAACTGGGCGGCTCATATATTTAGAAGGGATGATGATTCCATATTTAAAAAAATTATTTTACATAAACCTCTAACAAGTAAGAAGAGGGATAGACCCAAAATGGAATGGATGGAGTCAGACTTCCTGGCTATCCAGGAAAGAAACTGGTGCACAAGGGTCAAAAATAGAATGCGGTAGAACAGAATTCAGAGGAAGGCACCGGCCCACCCTGGGCTGTCTAGCCAAATATGATGATGATGAAAAAAATATTAGCAGATGATTTTTTTTATATTTCTTCCCCATTTCTTTTTGAGGAAATATAAAAATAATTTTACTTTTACAGATTCATATGTGATGAAGTTATTTGATCGTGCTGTAGATCTGACCCCATTCACTGAACAAACTCCTCTGTATCCCATATGTCGAGCCTGGATTAATAATCAGGCTTTATATAAAAGTTGTCAACAACCTAAAGAAGAACCTGTGACAGATGAACCTCAGACCTCAGAAGATCCTGATAAAGTAAACTATTTTTTTTTATTACTTCTTATATAGGATTACTCTTTTATTATTTGTGTTCAAGAGATTAAAAGGCATTTTAAAAATAATTTTATGGGAAAAGGTGCAATTCTATTAAGGATTCATGCTTTTTACAATTTAGTGCTCAATTTCTTTTAAATACTTTGTCTTTCTTTAAAATTTGTTAACTGATATTTCTTCTGATAATAAAGATGAATGTGTGTGATGGTGTTGTGCTGGATAGACCTTTTGACTTAAAGCTACCAAATTTTTACCACAGATGTGTTTTGTAGTGTGGAAATATACGCCTTAAAGTGTTTTTTAGAATTGAATTTTAATTAATTAAAAATTAAGCAAGATTATTTGAGTTTTTCCTTTATTATAACTCCTGAAAATGTTATTGCACAAAACTGATTTTCACACTATTTTAAAGATTAGAAATGTCTTTTGAATAATCTCCATTTAGTTGTTGTGCTATTTTTTTTCCAGAATTTTGACAATTTTTAAGATAATTTTTTTGCTTAGTTTTCAGTGATGTGTTACAGTTATAGCCTGAAATTAAAACTATTTTCATTGTATTGTCAAATGTTTAATTGTTTTATTTCCTTCCATTATTGAAAGCTTAGGAAAAAGGACTCTTTTTAATAATGATGTAATTTACATGAAAAATGTAGTATAAAAATTGAAGTTATAGTACAAAAAAGATGAGAGATAATTGAACCTGACGTTATGTTTTTAATAGCACTTTAGTGTCATGGAATTGATTTCCATTAGAAAAGTTTGTACACGTGAATAGCTGAAAATACAGAATATTTTTAAATTAACATGGCTTTAATATATATGACAATTTGAGATTTAAAAATAGTTTATTGATGGAATCATGAGTATGAAGTTATGTGTGAGAAATTTAATTACAATCAGTATCTCTGATGAAGCAGCTGATCATCAAAAGTGACTTTCTTAAGTAAATTAAATTTAACTGTTTGTTGATGCAAAAGAAACTGTAAAATTATTTATATAAAAAATAAAAATATATAAAAAACGGGCATATTTTTTTAAAAAAATTTGCTTTTATATGAGTAAAACTTATTTAAAATGTAATAACAATGCTTTCAATTATTCTTATGTTATTATGAAATTGAATAGAAAATTATTTTGTAGTATAATTTTCATTCTTGTACCAAATATATTTCTCATATGGTTATGTGCGAGAAATTATGGTTATGAAAAATAAAAATTTTCAAATTTACTTTTCTTTTTATTAATAGAATTAAAAGTTTATATATAAGTTTATACATTTCAAAAGCATAGTCAATAAATTTTATTTAGCTTGGCAGTACTTATCCTTATATTTGTGCAATTTTTAAAAACTAAAAAAATAAATGGAGCTTTATTCATACAATTGTCTTTATGAATAATGAGATTATTTTTATGTTTCTACATGATTTATTTATTTGTTTATTCTTTTTAAATGAATATGGAAAGAGTTGCTCTTAGGTTTGAAATTAGTTTCTTGTTCATATTAATTTAAATGTATAGCAGATTCATATTTTAAAGTACAAACATTTATTAATTCCTTTAGTGGTGAATAATATTCTTGATTATTAGTAATAATAATCTTTTTTACTTTCAATTTCCTAGGATTTCTTATTAATGAAATCTATCTTAGGATTGCTAATTCATATTCAGTTTTTTTTTCTCTTCAAAAGCAATTTTGCTTTCCATCTTCTGTGAAATATATGCTTTATATTTCTTATGATATAACATTAATTTTAGGAGCAATAATGCATTTAAAATTTAAAATATGTGCCATCTTAGCAAACTCACTTCTTAAACTGTTAAAAGATTATGTTGAAAGTGTGAACATGAACATTTATTCAAGATTTTATCACCAAGAAGAACCATTAAAATTAATTAAAAGGTATATTATTTTGCTAATATCTAATTTACTATAAAAACAGTTTGAAAATTTCAAAACAGGTTTAATTTGAATAATTTCTATGTTGATAGGCTTAAAATTCAATTCATTGTCTATATAAATAAATTTGGAGCACATAAATAGTTTGAATGCTAATTCCAAATTACTTTATTGATTGTTGTCAGATTTTATATACAAATATTATATAGTATGAAGAAATTATTTTGTAAAAGATTTGTCATATTCAATTAAATAGTTGATTTTAATAAAAAAAATTGATAAAATTAAGAAAATATTTTCATTTTAAGGAGTGATGAGTAAATCAACTATTTATAAATTAAAAAATTCTTCTGCAGATTTGAAATGTTTGATAGTCTTAAATAAATGGGGAGGGGGGAGGAAAAATCATATCCTGTTTAAAAAAAAGTAGCACCTTGTTCAGTAATTCAATTCTTGTTTTTTCATGTAATTATTTGAACTTAAAAAATGCTGGAGCAATATTAAATAAGATTCATATTAGAGTGATTGATAATTATAAAAAATTTTTCTTGCCTAATTGTATTACTTTCTTATTAAGGAACTTGATGAAAACAGTGAGGATGTCCGTCACCTTCCACCTCCTAGTCCTTTGAAAGGCAAAGATTTAAGAATACCATCACCAATTCCACAACCGGAGGAACAATTTATTATTTGTTCTGTAAGTACCTCATCAAATATAAAACTGTAAAGGTAAATTTTTAAAATAAAATATTATAAAAGCAATTTTTTTAATCTTCTAATTTTGTAACTGGTGCGTTCATAATACATTGACACATATATTTATATATTGCATCTAATACAGTTTCTGTGTTATTAAGTTATTTGCTTAAGTTGCTTAGTGATTTATTATATGTTAATGAACAAAAAATTTAAAAGCATTTTGTCCATATTGACTAGAAAGGAGTAACTATGAAAATTATTTATTAACAAAGGAACAATATATAGGCTTGGCAAATTGCATTTAGAGATGTCAAAAACTGAATACTAACAGAAATTTAACAGGCAAACAATGGAGAGATTTTATTAGTTACTAGCAGCAGAGTGTTATGTATTAAAGGTTTCAGAATTGATTATATTTGCATGATATTAAATGTTTTGATTTCTTTATCAAGTGTTTTGAAGAATGAGCTAAATTTTTCTTCTACCTGCTGGACCACAAATTAATCTCATATCTACTAATAACAAAATGTGGTAAATAATAAAAATACTTGATTCAGCTTTACATTATTTGCCAGCATAAGGGCATGGCTTTTATGAAATGAAGAATTACACAATTCTTTCTAAAGATGAAAACGTGCATGTTTGACTCAATGGAGATTAATGATATTGCATCCTTTAGTTTTGTGGGATTGTTTTACCATAACATCATAAAACTTATTTTGAAAAATATATATGAAATGAGTAAAATTATCAAAATTCCATTAACATTTAAAAACATTTTGTGACCCCAAATATATATAAGATCATTATAATATTATAAATAGAAAATGGTGTGGAAATTTAATTACATATTTTCTTTTGATAATTTTTAATGAAATATTTTAAATCAAATTAATACTCTGGATTTGTTTTTTAATTAAAAAAAATTGAATTTCACTGACATATTCTATCAGTATTTTTGTTTTTTAACTTTGTGTATGTGATCTTTTGGGGATCAGAATCTTTACATTTAAGAAGACATGAAGTAAAGTATCTAACATTAAGACTGTTCAAATATATATGCTGGCAAGGCTTCTTATAATTAAAATGTTATGCAATGATTAAAAATAATTGCTTCCTTTTAATTTGTACTGAATAATTTCATTTGTATTGAATAATGCTGTTTGAGAAGTTGTAGAGTTAGCTACAACTCCTCAAACAGCATTATTCAATAGATTTAGGCTTGTTATCTTTTAAGTTATTATCAAGCATATTTGCTAAGAATTCCTAAGTATAGAAACTCTGAAACTAATTTTCTGTTTTCTTTATTGTGATGAAGGATGATCAGAATGCTGTATCTAAAGATGTATTGATGGCAAACCATCTGCAGCGATGGAAGGCTGTACGTCAAAAGTATGTATATGAAATAAAATTATTATATTACAAACATTATATTTGCATTTTTGAATTTATTTTGGTCTTGTGGAATTATGTTCAATTTTATTACCACTTTTCTTATGATTTTGCATGGAAAATTCCTCATGCTTTTATGGTTTGCCTTTTGCTTTGGCAGTTCAATCAGATTAAATATTTTTTTTTGTTTTGAAATTTCAAAATGTCTTTAAAAATTAGATGCTAAGCTATCAGATTAAAATTATCTATTAATGTACTATAATATTTTTGCTATGTTATATTTATTTTAGTAAAATATAAAAACGAAATTTTTCATGCTTTAAGAAAAATGCTTATTTTATTTAATTTATTGGACAAAATTGTTTATTTATTACTTTTTTCTGTTGTAATACAAGGTCACAGAACAAAAAATATGATTACATTACCTTTTTGTTCGATTTTTCTTTGAATTAAAAATTACAATTAACTTTTACTCTAAATAAAGGTGGAAACAGGCTGCAAGGGCCAATGAGGATCGTTACAGAGAAAGTGCTGCCATATTGAAGGCCATATTTGAAAGGTAATTTAAATCATATTCCATTTTAAGTGGCTGAGTGCTATTAATTCCCTGTGTTTACATTTCATTGATATTTCACTATGAAGGGAGAAAAAAAATGAAAAATTTCATTTCAGTAGAACTTCACACTAATATTAAAAATATAATTACAATTCATTAAGGAACTTGGTTGGGGAATGTTAGTATTCAGAATCAAAAACGAATATCTTTGGCTACCACTTTTTGTTGCAGTAATAGCTAAACATATGCTGATAATCAAAAGTATAATATTAAAAAGGAAGAACCAATTCGTTTATGTATTTTTCATGACGATTGATTTTAGTTTTGACAAAAGTTTTCATCATTTAACAGACATTTTGAAACACAAGTAACTAAAAGTATGTTCTATAGTGAATTTTGATTTCCTATTTATTTTGGGAGCTCCATTGCGTAAGGTAGGCAGTTTGCATGTTTGTTCCCCTTTTAAAAATAAACTAACCTTATAAAACTGAGTAATGATTAAAGATGTGTTTTGTTTTGTCATATTTTTTTATGGTTTTAATTTATCGTTTTCAAAATTATGAATTTTTTTGAGTTGCTTAAAATAATTTTTTTAAAATTAGAGGGAAAGACAGAGATCCAATTTTAATAAAGAGGTTTATGTTTGTGTTAGTAATTAAAACATGACGTTTGTATTAGCTTTGGTAGCAAATAGAACACAATTAAAATATCTTACCTTTTTAAAAATGCACCTTTGAATCCTTTTGAATTTAACATACAAATTTTTTGAAGGTCACAAAGACAACAAGAAACAACGTCTACTGACCATTGGGATTCTTTAAACCCAGTTACATGAATACTGACTTCTCAGGTAAACACTTCCATGTTCAAAAATTACAGCATAATTGAAAAAAGTAAATTAAAGATTAGCTAATCCTTGTGGCTGTAATCCAATTAATGAAAAATTGGAAAAAACTGTAAGGCGATTAGTTTTGAAAATTATTATACATGTACAATGTGGGTTTCCATTGAACATACCAAAACTTACCTGTGATTTTCAGTGAACTCACGGTGCCATCTTGAATTATTAGTCTGTTTAAAAAAAATTGTAATACACATTTCAAGGATGACTCGGTTTTCAATAAATATCCCATTTTTAATTAAAAAACGTAAAATCTAAGAGGGGTCCAGTTAACTTTTGTTTTGACTTCAGTCTTTCTCAGTTGGCAAAATGCTCACTAACTAGGCTTATCCAAAAGCAGTTCTTGCCAACTTACTATTTAATCTGATTTGGCATACATTAAACTTGAGAACATGAAGACAACTAATGATGAAAAACTTAATGTGCAGTACTAAAACAAATTATCTGGCTCAGGCGTCTTACAAGGATGAGTTTGATAATCATATGGTTAATTTATTTCAAAATGGAATGCCTTTTGTACTAGAAGCTTGAATGAAAAATGGGCTATTTGCATCATTGTGGATTATTTGATATTTTTTATAAAAGACTATATTTTTGCTGAAAGATGTAGAAATAATTAGAATAGCCATTAGTTAAAATATATTGCACACATTATCATTATTTTTAGTTATATACCATACTTTATATAGAAATCGGAACTAATGAGGTGTGTGTCTTAGTGTCATCTCACTGACAATTCAGAACTATGCCTTCTATGAATGAATGTCCATTCTACTGCATCTGTCTGGATATTTGCATTATTCCACTTAATTGTTATTATCTGTACATCAGTCTCAATATTCTTCTTGAAAAAAATTCAGTAGTTTATTCCATTTAAATTCATTTTTTAGTTTTACATTATTTTGAAATCACTTTAATAAAAGCTGTTTTTTAAAATAAGATTTTTTTTAATAAAGCTTTTTTGAGTGCCTCTCTCAATTCTTCTCACAACTGTGCTTGAAATAAAAAAGGCCCATTAATAATTTTAAATTTGTAATATAAATTTCAACTTGATAATAAAAAAATGACATGCATTATCACCTTGTGATTTCATCAAAATGATTATTGCAGTTACAACTAAAATGAATAAGATATCTTTTATAAGATATTTTATGTTCTCTAATTTACTTTAGCATAATATTTGATGAAAACTAGTGACTTTTTTGCAGATATTTATTACAAATTGAAAAAAAAAAGGATGCCTAAAAGGCAAAGTGACATGACAAGCTAATTTCTAATACAAAGATTATGCTCAGCAGGAACTTCTTATGTACAGCCTATTACTATAGTAAAAAGTTACTTAACACATCACGATGTTTACGATTTAAAAATGCTGTTATATATGCATTAGGGGTTATTTTAATATATTTTTATGACATCATGGAAATCTCTTAGGTATAAACACACATTTAAAAAACTATTCTACACATCAAGAATATTTTGAATATGAGAATTTTAGTAATTTGAAAAAAAAAAAAAAAAAAAAGGAGGGGGGGGGGAACTCCTGTAGATATATAAGGGGTGGGAGAATGTAGGATTTTTCTGACTGTATACACATGTAGAAAATATGCTGTTCTTGTCACACTTTCTTTTACTTTTTGTATTTCAATAGTTAATCAATAATTTTATCTTTAGTTTTTTTAGCTGCTCTTAAAAATTACTGTGTGAACTGAAACATGTAAGTTAAAATATGTGTTGAAATATTGACTGATATTGCATTTTTTTTTATATAAGTAAATTTTGCAAAAGTAAGATTTTGTCATATATTATGGTATTTACATTTAATTTGGATATATTAAATTGAAGTTAGCTGCTAAATATTTGACATATAAAGTTAAAATAAGGGAGCGCTGAAAATTTTGCATTTTTTAATATTGCTCTTAGCTTTTTTAAAGTAAGGATAATATAATGCCTTGCATAACTTAAATGGTTAATAGTAAATAAAAATACTTTATCATAATTATTTTTTAGAATCAATGAAAAAGGATAATCAGTTGACTATTTTAAAAATTTAATTTTCATAAAGTTTTCACCACATGAAAAGTGGAATCAACTGTGAAAATTTTTACTTCATATTACATTTAATTCTTAAATCAATTTTTTAAGAAAGAATCACTAATAAAAAAAATTAACCAATACATCTTGAAACTTCTATTTCATTTTGAAAAATGATACGGTATTAAATCCTAAGGTCAGTATTTAATCCATTCAGAGATATATAACTTCATATTTTTATAGCAATTCATTCATATTTTGTTGATTCAACTTTTCAAAACATCAAATTTTCTTTATTATTTTATAAATTTAAGATTGTTTAAAACTTTCTGCAATTCTAATATACTCCCAAATATTTTGATATGCTTTGTAACAAAATCGTTCAAATGCAATTTAAATTGATTGCTCATCTTTACTTTGCTTTTTGCATTACAGTTATTTAGAAAAGAAAACTTTTAAATTAATATCTTCATTATTAAACTAAATAGACCAAACAAACCCAAACACTTACTTCCCATCATTACATTTTAGCAGTATTTTTGTTCCAATTATTTCACGTTAAGTTGATACAACTTCTAAAAAGATTGAAAAGGGTTATATTTTTTTCATTGATGTAAAAAAACTGCATGACTATTTCAGTTGATGTTTTTTTTTTCAGTCTATGTCAAAGTTTTATTCCTAATCTAGAATTTTTTTATATGTAAATTTAATAATTAAAAACAAAATATTGTTTTATTTTTTAAAAATTGCATGGTTTGTGAAGTATTATACAGGGTGTGTATTTAGTCCCGGACCCATTTTGATGTTTAATAACTCATAAAATTAAAATAATGAAGATATAAACAAACTTATGGCTTTTATTGATGGAATAACTCATATATTTTCCTTTTCAGGTTTGAATATTTTTACTTTTGTAAATATCGTCTGCACGTGTGGCTAATTTCAGATAATTTCATTTTCCTGTCTAAATATCTGTACTTTTCTAAATATTGTCTGCTTATTAATTGCATTTTTCTCTCTTTTGTTTTTGGCAATTATTGAAATGTTATGTTTACTTTTGATGTGTTTGTTCTATGTAGTACTTTTGTATGTGATGTTTTATTCGAGGGGATATTAAGGAGAATGCATACACCACAAGAGAAAGCACAGATTTTATGGTGGTTCATAGAAATGAAATCGATAGTGCAAGCACAGAGAAATTTCAGAAGAATTTACCAATAAGATCCACCATCCAAAAACAGCATCTTGGAAAAAGAATTTTCTAGAAATTGGAAGTATCGCAGATAAGAAACGTTCCGGA
Organism: Argiope aurantia; assembly: GCA_026543865.1. Classification (NCBI taxonomy): domain Eukaryota; kingdom Metazoa; phylum Arthropoda; class Arachnida; order Araneae; family Araneidae; genus Argiope; species Argiope aurantia. Next base: position 198,410 of record JAPMOR010024825.1, on the reverse strand, counting down.
CATCCTTGCACAAGTGATTTTGATGTTGAGCGTGTCAGAGAGACATTTTTACACAATCCTAGAATATATGCGAGATCAGCGGCAACAGAATTGGATATGCGAATTTTGACGGTGTACAAGGTTATTAAGAAAAAATTAAGACTGCGTGCATACAAAGTTCAAATTGTTCAAGTTTTGGAACCGAACGATAGGCCTAGGAGGATGACCTTTGCAAAAGATATGCTAAGGAGGATAGAAGATGCTGCTGATTTTCTGAAGTGCATAATGTTCTTTGATGAAGCATCCTTTCATGTTTCTGGCATTGTTAATTGCCATAATGTGCGCATATGGGGATCTGAAAACCCCCATGAATACCGTGAGGCACAAAGGGATTCCCCGAAGGTTAATGTGTGGTGCGGACTAATGCACGACCGAGTCATCAGGCCTTTCTTTTTTACAGAAAAGACGGTCTCATCAGTCGTATACTTAGACATGTTGGAAAACTTCGTATTTCCACAACTAGAAGAACTTCAGCCACATGTCTTTTTGCAACAAGATGGTGCGCCACCTCATTGGGGTACCATCGTTCGTACTTCTTTGAATGGCCATTTTCCAGGAAGATGGATTGGGCGAGGAGGTCCAATTCCTTGGCCACCCAGATCACCTGACATAACGCCGCTGGACTTTTTCCTTTGGGGGTTTATAAAAGACAACGTTTTCATTAGAAGAGTGTCGAACATTGATGACCTAAAATCCAGAATTACAACCGCAATAGACTCTGCGGATGCCGACATGCTTGCCGCTTCCTGGCGTGAAATTGACTATCGACTTGATATTCTCCGTGCGACAAAGGATGCACACTTGGAAGTTCATTGACAAAGATTGTGAAACTTTTTGTGTCTATTTAACCGTTTATGTTATTAATTTTAATCCATTTTTATTATTTTATGAGTTATTAAACATCAAAATGGGCCTGGGACTAAATAAACACCCTGTATATCAATTTGATGTAAAAATGAGAATTAATGTAATGTCAATTATACCTGCATGTGCAGAAAAGGCAGATGTATTTAATATTTGGAGGCCTGGATTTCAACTGCTTCAAGTTTATTTTTAGAAATGTGTTTTTAAGTTAATAATAATCTGAAGAATTTTAATTCCAAATTGGGTATTTTTAGTTGAAAAAATTGAATTAATGAGAATTTTAAGATAAGATAATCCCTTGTTTAAGAAAAATTTATTTATTCTTTGTGATTATTTAAAAAAAAAAGGAATTTTCAGTTTTAATGTAGATTAGTTTCTCTATTATGAATACACTTTTATTTTGAAAATTATGCATGTATACCAATTTTCAAAAAGGTATCTTTTGGAAGAATATGTTTAATGTATCAATTTTTTATCCCTTCACTTGGAGTGTGGGAACCACTGACTAAAGCATTTTTACAGAACTTTCTGTTGCATTAATTAAATAGAAAAAGGGGACTGGGATCAGGAAATAAGAGAATATTTTAGAATGAAGTTAATATGGACTAAATTAAGACAAAACTGTGGAAATTAATTAGAATTGAAATTAGATTTTAAAATATCTTTATATATATATAAATTGTTATTCTGCATGATATTTTTGTATTTGATTTGTGTAATTAGCATTGATATATTCATTTTTATTGATATATTCATATTGCTATTGAATATTTTATGAATAAATGAAAAGAAAATTACTAAAATGTTAAAGAGATTGTGATTGCAGTTAAGATAGTTTTATTGATCTGTATACATTTTTACCTGTAATGTTTATTCCCGATTAGAAACATTATCTAATTTCAGTTGTTTCTTTTTAAAGTAACTAGTATAATCAGAAACATGTTCTGTCTTACAGATTATTTATAAAATCTCATTTTCTTTCCTTCAATATCTCAAATTTTAAATCTTTGAATGTTTATCATTTATGATAATATACAATTTATTCACATAGTCTTCCTCTGTATAAAAAATAAAATTAGAAAATAGCAATAGATAATTGTGTTTTCTTTTAGAAAAATATATTGACTATTCAGCAGAATATGATATGCAGATATATATATGCAGCTATGCAGGATATGATATTTATACATATAAACAATACTAAAATCTACTAGTTCATACCAGCTTTTTCTGCTTATCTTTTGAATGAGAAAAATATATTTGACTTTTAAATGTATTAACAATATAGTTGTAATATATTTTACAAACATGACATATGTCCACTTTAACATGGATTTTGGCATTTTCAGAATTGAATTTTATCATTCTTGAGATCGATTGATTTTCTTCTCTGTGATATTTCTATTATATTTTTAATATTTGAAGCACTCTTTGTATAGATTTATTAATATTATTGTTTAATTAATCGAACTTATTGTATTTCTTGGTGTTTTTCTGGTATAATCTATTATTTTAAGAAAGTACAGTTTTTTTTTAAAAATTTCTAAGTATGTGTCATGTCTGGTTTTAAAGTAATTTTTTTTTAATTATTAAAATGTCAATTTATATTAATTTTAAAATTCAGGGACAAATTTTCTTCTCTTTTTGAAGATACCTTTTTTATGTAATATAATTTTCATTATCTATAAAGAATAAAATAAGGAAAGAGGACTAATTAAAAATAAAATTTTAATTGTATGCTAAGTGATTCATAGTGGATCTTGTATCCCAGATCTTCTTGTATCCCAGATTACATCCTCTTATGTCTTAAATCATGCTGTTGTCAGTCCTATTTCGTTTTTCAATATATGTTAAGGAGGAAGATGATTTTGTCTTTGATGAATTAAAAAAAAATTCATCATAATTGAAAGCTGTTGCTCCTGAAAAATTTGTCGTTTTGGCTTTCTATTGGATAATTTTATCATACACATTTTCTTTTTTAGATGTTTTTTCATCATGACATTTGACAGGTAAATTTTATTAATAGCCATTGAAAACTTATTAGCCTGACTCCAAAATCCCCCCCCCCCCCATCAGTTCATTGCTTCTTTGTTATTTATTAAAGAGAGAATAATTTTTTATAGAATTCTTTATGTGCTTGTGTATTGTAACAAATATCAAATTTAAATTTCTCTTTTCCAGGATTTTATAAAGCCAGTTAAATTCCAGATTAATGTTGTAAATGTAATGTTACTTCGCATATTCTCTATTGAAATTTTCTTTCTTCCTTCAACACACGGCTTCAATTGTTTTTTATTTATAGCCATCTCAAAAAATTCTTGGAAGTTTATAAATAAATATTAATTTTTTAATATTCAAAAGTTTTACTTCTTACATAGCAAAAAAAAAAAAAAAGCAAACAATTTTGTAGCTTAATAAACAAGAACTGAATGATAAACAGCAACATTTACTATAAATGATAAACAACAGGTACTAGTAAATATTACTGAGCAATTCAATTGTTTATCTTCAGTTTGGCAGTCATCTTATAGTAAAGAGTTAATGTTCTAAAATATATCATACCTAATGCATAACTGTTTCCTGTACTAATTGCTTTAAAATATTCTTTTTTTATAAAAAAAGGTCAAATCTATAAAAAGCCTTTAGATCAAGCATTTCTGAAATTGCAAGTATAATTGGCAATTCCTGTTCACTTTTCGATAATCTAAAATGTTTGTTTCATTTATAAAAATAAAAATGGTGTATTTTAAATACATATTCTTCAGTATAATATATTTTTAAAGTTTTATATGCTTTTTTTAAATGAGTTTCCTTTTGTTTTACAAATTCAAATAAATAGCTATAAAATATTTTTTGTTCTTTTTCTTTTAGGGCATCTTGAAAAAGTAAGGAGAATGAGAATTACAGCATTTTAATTTCTGCAAATTGTAGCCATTTTTAACAAATGTTATTTTGTTGTATCTGTGTAAATATGTGTTTTTAGTATTGTGAAATGTTACTTTAATAAATTTTTTAGGACATTAATTACATTTATTTGGAAAAGTGATTATATCCAGTTATTTTATTGTTGTTAATTCAAGTTTCCATATGAAATTAGAACATATTTAATTTGTTAAAGGACTTCTAGACTGCCCATGTTGTAGATTATATAGACCATCTACAACTTCTCACCTCTTCTACCATGCATAGATTTATTGTTTCATATTCAGCTAACTTCTAACTTGTAGTTACTAACTATCATCTGTATGTATTGAATGTGTAGTATTAATATTGAAAAAGATACGAGACAACGCAAGTTTGTCAAGTTCTTGCACTCCAGTGAAAAGTATCAATTATTATGAACTAATTACTTTAAGGAAAATTCAAGTTTGCAGAGAAGGAACATGTAAATCACATGGTTAAACCAAATGGATTTTGAAGAATTAGCATAATGTGCATGTAAATTCATATTCATAACTACTTATGATGACATTTTCCTATTAATGTCAAATGGTATGTTATTACACCAACTTAAATATTTAATATAAGTTCATTGTTGAGAAAATATATCTAATAAATTGAAAGGAAATGACCTAATTACAATATAAAATTATGAATGCTATTAAGAACTTTATTCTTTTATATAATATTTTATAATCATAAATTTTAATATTACCATATTTTACCTTTCATAGCTATGTATACCTAAACCAAAATATTTAATATTCATTTAGGTATTACCATAATTTTTCAATATTAAGGGAAGATGAAATATAAAATGAAAGTCTAATGAAAAAAAGATGAGCACAATATCTTTTTGCAAGGATTAATCAGTTTTAGAAAATATAACCAATGCATACCTGATTCTGATCTTGAAACTAAAAGTATCTTTAAAATGCACAGATTTAAACCCATCGGCTTTTTGTATGAATAAAAAGAGCAGAGCAACTTCGCTGTTTGAAGAAGAATAAAAATCACCCGATTCTCATTCCAGATGGACTGCTGGTGTCAGCTATTATAAAATCATTTAATTTGTTGATAGTATCTTTTAAAACAAATCCATTAGGAAAATAACAGTTAAAAAAAATCTCTCTACTTCTCTGAATATTAAAACTGCATACAAAATGTTCTCACAGAAGCATTCAGAATATTAAATGAATGCATTATACAATTTTTTCATAAGTATTTTCATGAAAAGTTCAGTTTTGTGTAGGGATCTTGGAATCGAAATAAGACTTTCATCTTAAAGAAAATTTATAAGGAGTCATGGTTGCTGAACAGATTTTCTATCAATGAAGTTTCCAATTAAGTAGACTCAGTACAATCAACATGAAAAAAAAAAAAAGCAGCATTATGTTTTAATTATAAGCGGATCCTTCCTTTCCCAGTTTTGTATTTACAACTTTGAAAAAACTACCTTTTATTTTTATGTCGATGAGGAAAATCATAAAAGCCTTGATAAAGTTGGCAGTTTTTTTAAACAAATATTTCAAATAAAGTTTAACTCCACTTCTGTAATGGTCATTGGGAATAGAATAAAAATAAAACAATTTTTATTAGTTCTTCTTTTAACAGGAATATATTTGAAAATTTCAATTTTCTCTCACCATTAAGAAAATCAGGAATTTTGATTACCTAACCATATAATAATAGCATCTTAGATGAATGATTTTTATTACTAAAGAAAGAAAAATGAGATGGTTACCAAGAGAAGCGTAAAGGAGATTCTGATTAAGACTACAACAGATGAACAATTGCAGCTTCCTCTCTCATTTTTTTACTATTATATGCAAATTTGGTAAGACTTTATTATATTTGTCTTTTATCATTGATGTGATCTTTTACAAACCCAGATTCATCTGCATAAATAATTATATAAGCATTTTTAATTTTTTGCTTCTCATATGAAAGTAAAAATGGTTTTTTGATTAAATTGGTCATTATACCAATTCAGTCAAAAAGCTCCATTTTAATGAACTTGCTGAAAGTTTTAAATCATAGTAGGTTTATTTAATAGAAGCAGTAGTGCTTTACTGCTCAGTATTTTAAATACTAACCGAAAAATAAACCATACCTCCACTCCTCAAACAAGGACAGTATGATTTAAAACCTTTGTGATATTTCTTTACTAAAAGAAAAAATTACGCTGTTGTAATTTACTAGACTGCATTTTCAACAAATTTTTATATGTTGCACCATATTCTATTTCTGAAATAAACACAAGCTACAAATGTTTTTTTATCAGGAAATCAAATGCAATCAAATCCATTTTATTTAGTACTACAGTTATATCTAAAGAATTTTACTCAGATCAGTGAAAACAGGACACTTTTACATAATTCCAAATAATAATGAAAAGTCAAAAGCCATGCCATTTTTTAAATGTATATATTTTTCTTTCAATCTAAAGTCATGTCTTCATCTTTGTCTTGATCCTTCTTATCTTTACTACTTTCAGATGAATTCTCTTTAGAACTTTGCAAGGCTCTTACAAAAGCATCCATATCTGTGTAAAAGAATACGATAACATTAAATCTTAAAAATACAAAACTATAAAATCTTGCAATTTATAATATAATATCAGAGTTCACACTAACTTCTTAAAAAAATGCTTAATATCTCATCTAAAGAAATTTTCAAAATACTTAAGGATTTCTCTCTTATTCTGGTGGTTTATAGAAAATTAAGATCTGGATAAAAACCTGTACATATGAATTTTCTGGCCAGAAAATTCATAAGTATTAGGTATTCAATCTTCTTTTTGATGTAAAAGACATTTCAAACTTCAAGTATTTTATTTGAGATAATATTTCACGAAATAAGAAATCTAATATGTTTCACTTTTGAAAGCATTTAGTGAATTTTTTTAAAGAAAGGAAAGGTATATGAAGATTGGAGCATTCTGCTATTGATGAAACCATGTTTCATAGTAATCATTTTCAATTCCAACTAATTTCCGTGTGTAACTTTTCAGTGTAACTGCAAAATTAAAATGTTTGTTACATTAAAAAATAGATAATCTTAACTTTTATTTGTATATCAACAATTGGCTCCTTTAAGGAACATTTCTTATAATTCCTGAAAGACTCCTGATTTCCCATCTTGAATATTTTTACAATAAATATTTAACTTTTTCCAAGAATAATTTCCAATCAATCAAGAAATCTCATATCTTACATATTTCAGGGGGGAAAATAGCCACAATTCCCACAGATATGAAAGAAAATCTTAGAAGGGTACATATCGAAGTTTTAGAGACAAGTGAAACAGTGGTCAAAGCATGACTCAATATCCTGACTTAAAATCACCTCCCATTTTTCATTAGCATTATTTCTAATTGAAAGATGCATTGAATATTCTAAATCTAAAATATACTCCAGTAAGATTCATTCTGGGATGAAATACATCTATAGAATATTTTTTTAGACTGCACTCAAATTGCAACATTGAAGAGGAGAAGGTAACCTAAAAGAATTGTTTTAGCAGAAAATATTTTCTTGTGGAACAATAGGAGATGCTCAATCAAAAACAAATTGTTCCTAAAGAGGATACATTTATTTATATTTCTTTAAACCATGTTATATGACATTGATACTTCCAGTCAAAATGATGATTACAATTTTATAATTAAGTTTCATAATCTCCTGCAAATTATACAATATTTCTTGCTGCATTATTTCTTCAAACATGTTTTTTCAATTCTTACTATTAGTTCACGCTGTCCCTATATATATTGTTCAAATTTTCAATTGTTAATAAATACTTCTTACTTATTCATCCACTCTAGTTCAAATAGATTTCTTAAAACTTGTAGTGAATGACACTTGATGTTAATACAGTGTTTTTTTCAAATATTAATTAATTAAATTTGTCCAGTAATTTCTATTTGGTCGCCAAGTTTGTCGCCCAGCTCTGAGATTACTGACACGACACCCGATCATAAATAATATAAGTAAAATGACTTAAAATTTTTTAAAAATATATTACTTGTTACTATGCAAGTTGCTAATTTTAAGAATATGGTTTGGGATCTGGATTATTTACAGATGTAACAAAATAATACAAATACCCATGAAAAAAGACATGGCCGATTTCAAACAAGCAAAACTAAATTTACACTCGCATGTGGTACCTAGTGATTATGAATGGTAAAATATCAGTCACATGAAATCAGTCAAAAGTGTTACATGCATCTAACTCTCTGAAAAACTCAATAATGATTGACTTGTGAGAATTTGAAAAAGACATGATTGTTAGAATGTGGTACACTGGTTACTTGGTAATGGAAACAGCCAATTACTTGAAGTGTGTAAGGAGAACTAAATCAGTCATTTACAGCTTAACGAAATGTGTTAATAGGCATCTGCAAAGCATAATGCTGATATAAAAATAAAGCTTACTAAGTAGGATAAAAAAAAGTGTTGACTTGCACAGTGGCTTGACAGAGGAAATAGTTTTTATTCCAAATATCATCTGAGATAAAGAGTCATCTCTATAACCTTATTTCAGTAAAAATTGTCCAAAGGGAACTTCATGCTTTGAACGTTTATGAAAGAATTGCTATTTTTAAAGCACTGATAACATCACATTTTTCAGTGACCCAATGAGGTAAAACAAAAATAAACTGACAGTCAAGTCTGCAACAAGTCAGCTGATTTTATGTATCAACCTTCATCATATTTCAGATAACTGGACACATTTATGTGTGGAGAATGCCAAAAGAAACATTTTCTCCTGACTGCCTCTTGTTGACTAAAGCATGTAGGCAATTCCCTTATGGTATGCGGTGTGATATCTTGGCATGTTCATTAGTTTACATGGGAAGGTTACAGATGTTCACTATGTCAATGTTCTGGGGATCAGGTACATCCTTTTCTTCTTCAAGGTGCATCCGGTATACCTGAAGAATTGCCCACTTTATCAAGAAGACGTAATCATCCATTCTATTGACATAATGATCCAAAAATGGTTTCAGGTGCATGAGGAGAAAGTAGAGCATCTCTGTAATCGATTCCTTTACCACCTATGCTTTCAGATTTCGAGACTGCTCTCCAAGAAAAATGGCTTCATATTCCATTAAATATTGTTCACGACATCCATGCATCCCTCCCATGTCACATACAAACTAATTATCTTAAAGGTTGGTCTAACCCCTATTAGTAAAGCTTTTCTCCAACCCCTATTAGTAAAGCTTTTCTCTTATTTCATTGTATTTGTATTGTTTTGTCACCAACATATCTCTTAAACAAATAGCAACATACCTCTTAAAGACCATTTTGAATTACTTTATTAATATTAATAAATACTCCTTTCACATTGAACACATAATTTAATTTCATAATATATAAAATGCACTTACCACCAGAGTTTGCTGCATTTACTACATCGCTTGACATACCAAATTGTTGCATCAATGGGCCTAATTGTCCAGATTGCAAAGCAGCACTAAACATTCCAAGAGCCTAAGAAACACAAAATATTTATATTAATAAGTATATTTTTAAAAAAAAAATACCTATGAACTTAGAGACAGCTTTCTTCATCATTCTGCAAGTTATTTAGTTATTTTATTCATATACATATGATGTATCATCTATTCAATGTATGTGTAATATGAAATTTGAGCATTTAAGATTTTGCATGAATATGCTGTAAAAAGTATGTTTTTCTTTTCAAACAGTTCAATTTTCTTAATACCATAAACATTTACAACAAAAATCATTATAAATGCTTATAAGAATAAATATTTATGTAAGAATGTAATAGCTATTATAGTTTTTGGTTAGAATTTAACACAATTCAAAATAAAAGTATAATACAATGACAAAATTCCATATGTTAATAAACACAATATAAATATTGTGACGATTTTTTTTAACCTGTTGAAATTGAGGAGATTGCACAGTAGACCGAAGCTGGTCGCTAGGTACTGGAGTGGCACTTTCTGAGGATTGTGGGAGAAGACTTCTTACTCTCTCCATTAATTCTTGATTGTTGAAAAGAGGTTGTAAAGCTTCAGCAGTTATAGCAGATGATAAGTCAACTAAATGAAAAAGACAAAATTAACACCAGGAGTAATTTATTACTTCAAATAATTAAATTAATTGTAAAGATGAAATAAAGTTGATTTTGGCTGTTATACATATTATATAATGCTACATTACTAAAAAAATTGAATTGTTTAAAAACAATTCAATTTAAGAAAGGAAATTAAACTTATGGGAATCTGAAAAAATTTATCTTGGTGATAATTTTGCCAACGTGATGACAAAACTTAATAGTGCTTGCTCTCTCACAATAAATAATCTCAATACTTTTAAATTATTTTTTAATTAGAACTCATTATTTTCTGAAAAAGAATAAATAATGGGTTTACTAATAAAAAAATTCAATTAAAAAATGTTAAAGATTTTTTTTTAAATTTTGTTTTAAGAAATTATTGAGTAAATATAAGAAACTAATATTTCCTAAAAGAAGATTGCTATAAAATTAAACCATTTATAATAAATTTTTAAAAATATATACACAAATTAATAGACATTATATTATATATATTAAATGCCACCCATGGTTCTTTAGAAATATACTTTCAAAACAAATTTAGTTTCAGAAATTGCGATTTCTCAAAAGTGAAATATTTAAGGAGTATTAGTAACAATTAAAATTTCAACAAATACATTAAATAGAACTTTTAAAAATTTCAAATCAAATTAAAACTTACCTGATGGCTTTTGGGCTTGATTTTCACCTTGTGGAGGTACTAAAAGAAAATTTGGTTAGGTGAAATTTTAATAAACTAGTATTTATATGTTTTAAGTATGAAAAAGATGTTAGATTTTTTTTTCTGGCAGATTAAGCTTGTTCATAAATATATTAAAAACTGCAAATAGTTTCAATTGAATTATGAAAATTCTAATTAAAGTGTAATAGATTCGGTTTCATTGGTTTTCTTTTAAAAATACCAATCTTTATATTATTAAATTAGAATGAAAATTTTCAGTTTCTTTTTTTTGTCAAAGGACTTTCTTAGGAAATACTAAACATTTTTAGTATGTTTCATTTAAAGTTATGATTTATTTTCATTTAGTAACATTTTGAAATTAAATTCAAGTATTATTTGGCTGATTTAAAAAAATAAGAAGCATAAAAGATAAAGGTATAGATATATGTGAACATAATTTTGCAAATGCATAGAAAAAAAAAAACTTCTGAAATTGCAACTTTGATTTACTTCATTCGGGACATAATTTGCTCAAAGAAAAAGCCATGATGGAAAAAAAAAAAAAAAAACATCCTTTTACATCGCAATACAAAAGCAGCAACAGAATGTTTTACTATGGGAATTTACTGAAATATTTAGGAAACAGAACTTTAGGTATCTTTGAAAAACTTGGGACAGGTATTGGGTATTTTTATAATTTTGCTCATGGCATAGAAAAAAATTTTAGAGCATGCGTTAGCAATAATGAAATAAAAAAGTGGGATTTGGATAAGGAAATAAGAAAAAATTTCAGAATAAAAATATATAGACTAATAAAAATTAGGAAATTATTTGATTTAAATTGAATTAAAAATTAAAAAAAATGTTAACATGACTATGTATTACATGAATAGGAAGATGCCAAAAACAATGATGGTATTAAGCAAAACTGTTTTATTTAATTTTTTATCACTGATAAAACTGTAAAATTTAAGTTCAAAACTTTTTAAAATATCTGATACATTTTATAAAATTTCATATCTTATTTTATTATTTGAAATATATATAAAAAAACTGCAAGATTAAAATCTGATAATCCTTCATCATGAATTTGTCCTCTTATTTAGTATATATAAACAAAAGAGAATTTTTTTTAAGGAAGAGAATAGAGAAGGATATTAACAGGTAAGTTCATCCAATTATAGTATAAAATTATTATTATAGTATAAAATAGGTATATTCAACACAAATTTAACAAAATACACAAAACAACACAAATTAAATTGTAGTTTCTATTTAATAAATTGCTCTTTTATCATCAATTAAAAAAATAAAATAACAGTATGCTGGAGAAAATATGATCTTACAAGTAAGTCCAGACAAAATATTTTGCAAGTCGCTCAGTTGAATTGAAGAACTTGAAGTAGTTGAAGCAGAAGCAGAAGCAGAAGCGGGAGCAGGAGTAGGAGTTGCAGCAGTTGATTGGCTAGTTGTAGTTGTGCTAGTTGTAGTTCTTGAAGGCTGAGTCGTTTCTACAATACTATGTGTTGACTCTGAGCTTGATGATGCCGACTGGCCACTAGAAGGTCTACTGGCACCAAGAAGACTACTCAGGCTTGACATCTGCCCTATTCCTCCAACACCTCCTGAAAAAATATGTAAAATATTATTAATTTGCATAATCACTATTTCTTGCTTGAGGCTAGAACATAAATCTGAAAATAACCCATAGGTTTAAAGTAAACCAATGTAAAGAACAAAATAATAAGTAGCAGTTCCAAAAAATAATATTACAGATCCTGCCATACAACACTTTAAATTGAAAAACATTATTTTATGAAGTTTCTTTTTGATGCTTTTATATAGATATTAATGTATTTACTTGAAAGTAATTCAAAAATTCAATCATAATTTTCAAGCACTAGGAAGAAGAAATATTTTACTTTTTAATTAAACAACAAAAATTACGAGTCCTTTTAAAATCCTTTTCATATATATTTTCATCAGTGACTTTAGTAATAAGCTAAATCATCAGTGATAAGCTGAATAATAATTTTTTTTAAACGTAGAAAATGAGAACTAGTAATTTTATTAAAAAGATTTATTTAAATAAATAAGCATTAGAAGAATCAAAACAGCTAATAGAGCAATTTAAGAAAATACCAGTTCATTATAGAAACCATTATGATATTATAATCAAAAACATAATTGATTTTGAAAGGAAATGATATCTATTTGAAATTCATCGTTTTACTTTTAAATCTTATAATGCAATATATTTTTTGATATCACAAGATTGCATGAGGATTTTGGTAGTGTTTACAAAAATTAAGATAGCATATGGGGAAAAAGCTTTCTTACCCAATAACTGAATCAATTGTGACTGACTCATATTGTTGAGAAGATTTTGCAGATCTCCATCTCCCAAAGTGCTTAATTCAGATTGCAGCCCTCCACCACTTTGAGAAGGCGTTGAAGAACCACCAAGCGAACCACTAGTTCCACTTCGTGCAGATCCAACTGGAGGATTATTCAGATACTGATTGACTTTACAACAAAATTCATTATCCCGATCAGTTTTAGGTTCCTACAATAAATGAATACTTCTATTTATTATACATGATGTTTTAAAACTTACACAATAAAAAAGATTAATATAAAAATTTAAACTCTGCATAGCATTCTGAAAAACTTTCAAATATCATTACATTATATAATATACTATGTTCTTAGATGATATGATTAATAAAAATAGGCTCTAAAATGTAAAGCTTATTTTTTAAAAACAATTCAAAAAGATGATAAAAAATTTTATAATGCTGAAAGTTGAAAATCTTTCTTTTACGGTAAAGAAACATTAAATTTATTTTTATAGTTGAAGCAATTTAAATAAAAAGAATAACCTTTAAAATTATATAAATATATTTCAAAATTAACAGTTTTATTTGTGTATAATTTAATTAATTTAAAGAAAAATTTTACAAAAAATATTTTTGCAATTCCACTGTAAAAATTGAAAATCTATCAACTTATCTGAATATAAAAAATATATATTATGCAAGAGAGCAATTAATATTAAATCAGGCTTACAACAATATAAATAAAATAATTTATATCATAATATTTTGTGAATAACAAAAGCACAAATTCATGATCGTAGAATATTAAAATTATAGAAGAAGAAATTAAACTTTATGAGCAATATATCAAAAGAACAACTAAGTTATTTTTTACTTAAACAGAAACAAAAAAATAATTTAAATTTTATATAAAGACTTTGTACAAAAATTTTAAATGTAAAAACATGAATAATTAAATGCAAACATAAATAATTAATTTGGACTATTTATATCAAGAAATCTATATTGCTGAAAAGTTCTTTGAAATTTCACAGTTGTTCTGGTTGCACTCAATTGAATAATAGGCTATACTCAAAGATCACTACAAGTAGTTTGAATAAAATGTAAACTAATTTTTATTTATTTATCTACAGAATTTGTTGCTTGCTTTTACATAATATGATGAAAGATACTAATACCCATTTAAAATATACCACACACAGTTAAATATGATATAACTATTGAAGTAAAATGTCATCTAAAAATTATAATAAAGAATTCATATATTTGGATATAATTATTTAATAAGCATAAAATTTACTTCAATCTGAAAGTCCTTGCACATAAATATAATAAATAATTAAAGAAGAAATATATAAACAATTTAGTGCATCATGAAGTTTAAAGAGATAAGTTTCTAAAAGTATTAATTAAATTTTGCTTTTTAAATTAATTCATATCCATCATTTTTAAGAAAATGAAAAAAAGAGTGTTTAGGATTCATGCAAAAAGAAATATTAATTTACAGAAAAATGAAGCAGTTCAAACTAGTATTAAATTTTAATTCAGAATATAATAAATGTATGTAAATTAAATTTAAATGGGTAAAATGTAAATATTTTACAAATTAGTTCTTACTGATAGAATATCACATACTGTATAAACATCACTACTACTGATACATTTACAAGATAAATTATTGCATATAATAATAAATTTTTTTATCCGATAACCAATGCACTAAAAATTAAAATAGTACCTGAAGCCAATAAAAACATCTTCTGGAAGATGATTTGAATTTAAGAACAAAGACTCTTCCAGTTGTGCATTCTGGAACTCTTTTGAAAACAACATCATCCGGAAATATGATTAGATCCTGTTAAAGTACATAATTATTCTTTATTAAAATAGGGCAACAGTTACTTCAAACGAATAACTCATTACTACGTTCATCATGACAAATTTACTGTCAAATAAATAATTTAAGTTAAAAAAAGATTATACTCACATCTTCTACAATACCAGTCGTACGATCTTTCCAGCAAAAGTGCATCAAAGAATCATCTGTTTGATAAACAAAAACTAGACCTTTTCTTTTGTCAGCACTTACTATCATATTCTTCATAGTCATTTTACCTGCTCTAAATTCCACCAAGTATTTATTCTGAGATTGAGAAGACGATGCTCCTCCAAAAAGAAATGAGCGGGTCATTTTTTGTGTTGTTCAAATGAATTTTTACAAACAATATCAATAATTCAAATACTAAACAAAATTCGAAGAAGAACAAACTGATTACAAGATGACAATGCAGGCTTTTTGAAATACAACAATCAATTCAGAGTTACAACAGTTAGTTTAACAGTGAATCGAGAGCTTACATCGAAGAGCAAGGCCAGCAGATAGTAGCGCAATAAAGCAAGCATTTGTAGCACTAAATTTGGGTAATATATCCCTTGAGATTGCACATTTTTCATATAAATTGAAACAAACTAACATGTTATTCATTACTACACAGATTTTAGATTAATATCTTCTATCTATTATTCAATAAGTATAGATGCTTATTAAAGTAAAATGTACTATATACCTTTCTTATAAGCACAAGATATTGCACGTTATCTTAATAATGTATTTCGATTCTTTGAATACCAGATAATATCATGAAGATTTCCTAGTACCACACACACACACACACAATACAATATTGAATAATATTAAACAATATTCGCGTTATTTGAATATAATATAAAAGGATATCGCAAGAAAAAAAATACTACTTATAGTGCTACATGGATCATAGCGAGAGTGTTGATATCTATATATATATAATGATATTGTAATTCTAATTTCAATTTAATTTATTTCCAAGATTTTATCTTTATTTAGCCCATAGTAACTTCATTCTAAAAATATTCTCTTATTTCGTGATCCAATTCCACTTTAGGTTTCATTAATTTCTCTGTAAAAAATAATGCGTCATCAGAACTACGTTTCAAATGAAAGTGATACTTCGGTACCCTTGAAAAGGTGTCAAAGATCACCACGAGTATGGAATCGGCGCATGGCCAGAAGTCCTCTGTTATATAAGACTAGTGATCATTTGTTCGTCCCTTTTTGCCTTCTGCTTTC